>CM033278.1:11526306-11581306 GCA_019343175.1 Oedothorax gibbosus
AATGTTAGCGTATTGGGCTGTGATTAAACACACTAGGCCACCCGGGCCCCGAAAAAAAGTGTATTTTAGTTTGAATGATTTCAGTATTAAAACTTAAACAGTTAATAAACAGATGTAATTTATACCTGTTATTATATTATAGAAGAAAAATTATCATAAACTTAATTATTTTAAAAAATATATTACAATTACCTATTTTAATACAATGTCATCATTAAATAAAATTTAATAATTTTTTAAATCGTTTATTATATATTTATTAATTTTTTTAGTTATTATTCTACACATTCGGCATTTTAAAACGCTTATCAAAAATGTGTTTTTAAATAAAATTCCTAGTTCTATTTGAAATTTAAAATTGCTGATTGATCATACTTTATAATGGCAAACAAGTAGGTTTGTAACAGAATCTGTCACTTAACTCGCTTCCACATATTTGTGTTTAACAGGAAAAAACGCGCCAAACACAACATTAATTCTATATTTAACATTTACAAGCTAAATTTGGCTAGTTTCATTTATTTTATTTCGAAAATTCAATAATTATTACTTATCGTTTGCAAAAATTAATTTATATTTTAAAGAATAACTATGTCATATTCCTCGCTTTTAAATAGAATGAAAACATTTCATATCAACATACAAGGATTCCGTAGTGAAATATATTTGACGTCATTTCAAACTGATCGATGTCGCAAAAATAAATTTATTTTAATTTATTGTCTAAAAGAATTAAAGTTTCTCGAGCGATTGTTGCGAATGGCAAATGTGATTTAATTCTAATAAAAACAGGGCCTTTAGCTATTTGTAATTCAAAGTTTTAAACGCCAAAATTAACTATTTTCATTAATCTTCTTTCTAAGATTAGATAATTAATAATTAGACTTTATCGTTTGAAGTTCGAAGAATAATGATGTAATCTTTTTTAATAAATATTTTTGTCGCCACAATTTCCCATTTACATTTCTTTCGAAAATTCACTTATTTATAGTTTGTTAAATTAATTTACAGTTCAAAAAATTTATAATTTATACAATTTATGCTTTAAAAATAAAAGCGAAACTTAGCATATTTTTTTATGCCAAGTTAGAATTCTCTATGCATCTTTCTACATACATATATATAGAACCATTAAAAGAACTCTATTGTGATAATACAACAATCCAAACCGAATTATATCACATAAATAAATATTTTTTCAAAAGTGTATTTTTATTTTAACAAAAGTTTCTCGTACGTTTAACGAAATGGCAACAGTGAATATATTGAATAAAAATGGAATTTGCATGTTATTTCAATGTAGATTAAATTTTTAGTTATTTAAATTTTAAATAAGCTTCTAGTTTAAATTTTTTAATGAAATTTGGCATGTAGCCTAATCTGATTTTTTGCTTCAAAATGACGTATCCCACTTGTCTGTGGGACTTGTGGATGACAACAGTGAAAATTTGAATAAAAATAGAATTTGCATGTTATTTCAATGTAGATAAAAAAAATTTAGTTATTTAAATTTTAAATAAACTTCTAATTAAAATTTTTTAATGAAATTTGGAATGTAGCCTAATCTGATTTTTTGCTTTAAAATGACGTATCCCACTTGTCTGTGGGCCTTGTGGTTCTTTCTGTGAAAGTGGGTGACAGTCGGACAGACGGACAGACAGACGGACTGAACGATTATAAAAACCTTCCACTTTTTACGTTATAAACGTAGTGTGGAAGCTAAAAAGGAACTAGTTGCGTTTAACTGCTTTTACAATTTAAAAATCAGCAATATAAAAGATACAAGACACAAATATCATAAATAATTACTTAGACAAAAAGTTCATTAGTTTTAAAAAAAACTTCAAATTGTACTTATACGATTGTTTTAAAAGCAATTTCCTTATTTAAACAATGTCAATAAAACGAATAAAGAATTAATCAACATAATGTTATTATCCTTTCACCTTATCAGTAGAGTTCCGAGCTTCTGCGATACGTTACATAAATGTTTACATTTCCGGAGATAAAATCAAATCCGAAAGATAACAAAATAAATGATTTTTACATAGAAATTCAATAGAAAACTGTTTAAAAGCATTGTAAAGTACTATTAAAAGAACTTATCGCTTGCTCTGGAAACAATATTTAAAATAAAAATATTAATTTTTGAGTTATATTTTTTTCTATTCATGACTTCTAAAGAATGTCATGAACAATTTTTTAAAAAAAGTTTTTTTAAATAAATGATTTGCAATATTATTTCTCAAAGCATATTTTTTTTTAAATTTAAATTGTTTTATAAGCAGAGAAAGCTGATTACTGAAAAATTATGTTTCAAAATTGACAAAAAAAACAATCCGTTTGTACTTCTGTAATCAATTGTTTCTAAAACGGTAACTTTAAGAAAACTTTAAAAACAATTATTAAAATCTTAATTTTGTATGCCTCATATAAATATTGAAATCACTTATCCATCCAGAAACTTAAAATGTTTATAGAATCTCAAAAATATAAGAGTAATAATAAATATAAAATTTAAAAAATAAAATTTAGAGACACATAAATACATAAATAACTCCATTCTGGATTAAAATTTTAAAATTTTCCCCTTAGAGCCATCTGTTTAAAACATCACTATCTGTTAAAACATCATTCTTAAATATTATTAATCTAATCAGAAATAATTCTATCTCAAATACTGCATATATGTACTTGTGTATCGAAATGTTAAATTGCAAGTTTGTATATCATCTCAATATACGAGAGAATATATATACAGAAATTAGTTTGGTCTAGAGGATTTGAATCATAATGTTATGATATATTCCAGGTAGTTATCTAAAACAAGCTAGAAATTAAAATACGATCTAAGATAGTTGTGAATATAGTAATTTACAAATGCATTCGCAGAATGACTTTTCGAAAGATGTTTATATTTTCTTTATATTTATTTAATTACAAGCATTTAATAGAGATTTCAAATTATTTTACAGATTGTGCATATTTAGGTGAGAGTTTCTGATATATATTTGTGTGGGATTCATGCGTTGTATAATATTAAATGCTGTGTAAATTCATAATTGATTTGCATAGTTGGACATTATATTCAGAAATTTCAAAGCATGAAAAATTTACTAAAAACTTAATAAGTATATGACGATATTGATGATATTTAGAAAAAAATAAAAAATACCAGATTTTTTTTTGTATTACGATATTTTTTATTGTAAAGAACGAATATTTTAAGCGTATTTTGAATAATTCATGTTTCAAATATTTTTCACTTTCGTAATGGATATTAAAAATTAGGAAAAGTTGACACGATATTAAAATAGAATAACAAATTGAAAGCACACATCATCCATGATGATTTATTTAGATTTTCAATAATAACATTAACGTAAAAAAACGTGATAGTTATACATCAATCCACTTACAATGGTACAAATGATACAAAAAAATTATACAAATGATACAAACTTTGCTTGGTAATATTTAATTTTGCAAATTTTAAAATATAATAATAAGCTACTCTTGATGGAGGAAAATAATTTTCACAACGCATAGCTTGCGGTTTTGTCTTCAAATTTTATCAAATGGGTCATATTGCAGGGCAGTATGCTAACGCCATCAAAACTTGTTGGGTGCTTCACAAAACGAAGCTGGATAATATTTCTGTCAAACTTTTTCTCGGATAATAGAATCATAACTTTTAAAATCTTTATTTAAACAATTATGATTTTCAATCGCAGAATTTTCGACTAGTTATTTGAAGAAAAAAATACTTAGAATAGAAAACGTCGAATTTAAAATGTCGAATCTTTCTGCACTTTCCCAAATAATTGACTTAAATGAACATTGTATATAATTTAGAACATCATGGATTAACTGGAAAACCAAAAAAAGTATTGAACTCGTACAAAAAAGAAAAATCCAAAAGATATTGAACGTATGACGAAATTAAAAAACTCTCAATTATTAAAATAAATAGTTTTGCTAAGTACAAAAATAAAAACAATCTTACCCTGCTAACTGTACTTTTAGTAACAATATTTACAGTTTAAAAAAAAAAAAACTCCCTCCAAAAAAACAATGAAAACTAAATAAACTTACCACTGGGTTCATCTGTCATATTCACCTCAGAAACTCAAACAATAAAAAAAAAACGTTAACAACAAAAGTTCAAAGTTAACAAAAAAAAAGAACAATCAAAACAATGATGAAACTGTCAACTTTTCCTCTTCCTTCTATCTAACTCCACAAAACCAAATCGAACTTACAGCAGAAAATCGCCTTTCAGTTTTTGCAACCTTCTCCTCAAAAGCGGATGGGGGTTCTGCCAGTGCTGAATCTGCTGATAAGAAAGTTATATTCAGGTCAGTGTTTGGCGAGAAGTTAGTACATTTGGCTGCTACTTGCCAAAATTATGTCGCCAAACGATCGTTAGTGGATTATTTTGGTTCTGTTATGACTCGGTGTTTTATAACGGTGATGTAATCTGTTGTGCGTGGGAATTGTGTTTTTTTTTAACTTTAATGAAAAGTACTTGTTTGTCTAGACTTTGTTGACCTCTGGTTTCTTGAGTTTGCAAGCGATTATTTTCGTTAAAAAAACAACTCTAGGTAAATATAAAAAAATTAAGGAGATTTTTATACATCAATTAAGTTTTTAGTGCAGATTAGTACGTAGTTGTCGTTTCACTCACGAGGTTTATAAATGCAGTATTGAAAATTGGTTGATCCAACTGATGTTATTTTGGAAGAAAAATTCAGGATATTTTTAAAATTTTCAGTTTGATAACTGTGAAAAACTATTGACTTAATTCCTAATTTTCAATTTTTTAACTAATTAACGGTCCCTTTCATCATTAATTTAAGGCTCCTATTCATATTTATTTTTTAATACCAGCTAGTTGTAAAGTTTATTTAATTGCAAGCTAAAAATATTGATTAATTGACTTTTTTTAAAAGTCATTTTTATTGGATCTTTTTTAACGATGGTTGGTGTTAAAAAGTAGCACATAATAAGGAAAATACTAATTAAATATTCTAAATTAAATACTCTTCGTTCATACATCTGTATACTCACGAGTTCATTGGGAAAACTTTAATTTTTGAAATTATTCGGTTTTTAATAGAATTCCCTTTTAGTGTGAATTATTAACGGAAAATAGTCAAATATAAGTTGGAATCATTTCAATAAAATACATTACAAATATTTTTAGCACTAGGAAATAACGTTTTACATTGCGTACACTACAAGAAAACTTTGCTTTTAAGCTTTAAAATTCACATAATTATTTTTTAAAAAAGCAATAGTTAATTCTCATATATACTCGAAATTCGTTTGTGAATGTGAATGAATAAAAATTAAAACAGTATAAACTAATTTAAATTCATTACCTACCTTAACCAAATTACTGACACTGCAAATTACACCAAAACAAATAGCCATTGGCCTATTGTAGTAATTAAGATTAAGCAAAGAGACATTATCTTGAAGTTATTCGAAAAATTAAAATCAGCAAATATTCATTACTAACCACAATTCCATGCTATCACTTCACAAATTCAATTACTTCATTCAATAATGAATATTTTAGCTGAAATATCCACATCTTAACTTAGTTATTTAAATAATATTGAAATTATCACACTAATTCACAATAATGTCATACATGAATCGAAAATTAATAGTTTCCAACATGCAATAGAAAGAGATGCTTGTAGATAATTAAATGTAAGAGAATCCTCTATGGGTCTTTTAATGACAAAGATAGAATCTTTTTAGAACTAGATCGATTATTTTATTGGAAGAGTAATGAACACACAAATGAAAATCACCTTTTACCATGTCAAAATCTTTTTTTTCCCAAATCAATATAAAGATTTGATCAGGTCTTTTTACTTAACAGTTGAAAAGGGTAGTTAATATGTTTTCAAAAATGTTCATCGTAAAAAAAAGGTGTTTAAACACAAGTAGGTTTGTTACAGAATCTGTCACTTAAACCGCTTCCACACAACATTTGTGCCCAACAGGAAACAAACTGTTTATACACCTCAGAAAGAAATTCGGCAAACCGAGCCTTTAGCTAGTTGTAATTAAACACTTAAACGATAAAATTAAGTATTTTCATTAATCTTTTTTCTCAGATTTAATAATTAGACTTTATCGTTTGCTTAATTTGTTTTAAGTTCGAAGAATAATAATGTAATCTTTTTTAATAAATATCTTTGTGTCGTCACAATTTACCATTTACATTTCTTTCGAAAATTCAGTCATTTATCGTTTGTTAAATTAATTTACAGTTCGAAAAATATATATATAATTAGTGCAATTGATGCTTTAAAAATAAAAGCGAAACTTTGCATATTTTTTATGCCAAGTTAGAATTCTCTATGCATCTTTCTTCATACATATATAATAAACCATCAAAAGAACTCTATTGTGATATTACAACAATCCAAACTGAATTATATCACATAAATAAATATTCTTTCAAAAGTGTTTATTTTTATTTTAAATAAAATTATTTTAAAGTTTGTCGCACGTTTAACGAAATGGCAACAGTGAAAATATTGAATAAAAATGGAATTTGCATGTTATTTCAATGTAGATTAAATTTTTAGTTATTTAAATTTTAAATAAACTTCTAATTTAAATTTTTAAATGAAATTTGGAATGTAGCCTAATCTGATTTTTTGCTTCAAAATGACGTATCCCACTTGTCTGTGGGACTTGTGGATAGTAACAGTGAAAATATGAATAAAAATGGAATTTGCATATTATTTCAATATAGATAAAAAAATTTAGTTATTTAAATTTTAAATAAACTTCTAATTTAAATTTTTTAATGAAATTTGGAATATAGCCTAATCTGATTTTTTGCTTCAAAATGACGTATTCCACTTGTCTGATGGACTTGTGGTTCTTTCTGTGAAAGTGGGTGACGTACAGACGGACAGACGGACGGACTGAACGATTATAAAACCTTCCACTTTTTACGTTATAAACGTAGTGTGGAAGCTAAAACTCGTTTTTAGCTTCCACGCTAAGTGAATAACGTAAAAATTGTAAGGTATTATAATCGCTCAGTCCGTCTGTCACCCACTTTCATAGCCCAAACTACAAATGATGCAGACAAGTGTGATGCGCCAAAAAATTAAGCGCATTGAAATTAGAAGATATTGAAAATCTCGAATCCGAAGTACTTCAATTATTTAAAAAAAACTGCACAATTTAATGCTCATTTAAAAAGCATAAGAAGTCATTTTAATTCATAGATATATTTTAGAATTATTCTAAAATTACAAAAAAATATCGTAAAAATACTAGCTGCATTTTGGAATCTTTTTAGTGACTTGAAATGCTTTTCTAGTATTTTTTTTTTTTTTTGTAATTTTAGAATTAAATGGTATTTTTTCGATGATGCCGCAGCATTTTTCTCCTTAAAATGGTGGCAACACTGGCCCCATTGCCCTCAAATTCTGGTCCTCCATGCGCGTCCCGTCGCGTCGTTAGCATTGGAGGTCGCGTGATATGCCAATCTAATACTTTAACTATGATATCTATGTTTTTATTACAATTAAATCACCATTGCCATTCACAACAATCACTCGAGAAACTTTATTCCTTTTAAATAATTAATCAAAAGAAATTTATTTTAGCGACATAAATTGACGTCAAATATATTTCACAAAGAGATTCTTTGATTGTATGTTGATATGAAATGTTTTCCTTCTATTTAAAAGCGAGGAATATTACATATTTATTCTTTGAAATATAAATTAATTTAGCAAACGATAAGAAATAATAATTGAATTTCCGAAAGAAAATAAATGAAACTAGCCAAATTTAGCTTGTAAATGTTTAATATAGAATTAATACCGTGTTTGGCGAGTTTTTTCTGTTGAAGACAAATGTTGTGTGGAAGCCGGTTAAGTGACAAATTCTGTTACAAACCTACTTGTTTTATTTCCAGTTCATATCTAGCACATTTAAAGAAATTCAAGTTACAAATAACTTTCTAATCAATTGTATTCAAATTTTTCTTTTCTATATTTCAGAATTTCAGTGTTTTTTACATAACTCATTCAATAAACTGATTACCAACCAAAAAAAAATATCTCTATAGACAAATTAAATTCAAAAAAGTAATTCGATTTGAGCAATACAAAAAAAAATCAGAAGAGCAATAGTTCGGAAATCGATAATTTTCTCAGAAAACGGATCTTTATATGTAATTTTTAAACCAGTTTGTTTAAATAAGGACGTTATTTCTTTTACTTTATGAGAAGTAATGGAATCTTGCCTCCGACAGTACCTAGTTTACTTCGATTCGTATCATGTAGTTGTTAATCAAATTATGGGCTATGATTGAACTCGCCATGAGATAAGAGGAAAAGATTTTCAATTTTATAGGCTTGTATTTAATAGAGGTCAGAATACGACGAATATGTTTGAAGTTAAAAAAAGTGAAGCCCTCTGAGGGTTCTCAAAATGGTGGCAAACTGCCATTCTCAAATTTTGACTCCTTACATTTCGTTATCCCGTCATTCACGAGCAAAATTTACACATATAGCCCACATCGTTAATAACTTAAAGTGAAGTATTATATCTCAGTGTGTTGTTGTAACTTCACAAAGAACAAATCCACCATGGTTGATTTCAGCAAAAATCACGATAGCTTATTCCTTTCTTAAATAAATTAAACTAAAAGTTTATTTAGAAATTAAATGAACTAAATTTTTTCACAAAGTAACATGCAGAATTCATTTTATATATTTTTCCTGTTCCATTTCAAGACAGCAGGGGATAGCCATTTTGAAGCTAAAAATCAGATAAGTTTCATTGCAAATCATAAAAAATTAATTAATTAAATTTCAAATAAAAAAATAAACTGAATACATAAAACTTCCATTTTTCAAATTTCACGTTGTAATGTTTAATATAGAATTAATACCGTGTTTGGCGAGTTTTTTCTGTTGAAGACAAATGTTGTGTGGAAGCCGGTTAAGTGATAAATTCTGTTACAAACCTACTTGTTTTATTTCCAGTTCATATCTAGCACATTTAAAGAAATTCAAGTTACAAATAACTTTCTAATCAATTGTATTCAAATTTTTTCTTTTCTATATTTCAGAATTTCAGTGTTTTTTTACATAACTCATTCAATAAACTGATTACCAACCAAAAAAAAATATCTCTATAGACAAATTAAATTTAAAAAAGTAATTCGATTTGAGCAATACAAAAAAAAAAATCAGAAGAGCAATAGTTCGGAAATCGATAATTTTCTCAGAAAAACGGATCTTTATATGTAATTTTTTAAACCAGTTTGTTTAAATAAGGACGTTATTTCTTTTACTTTATGAGAAGTAATGGAATCTTGCCTCCGACAGTACCTAGTTTACTTCGATTCGTATCATGTAGTTGTTAATCAAATTATGGGCTATGATTGAACTCGCCATGAGATAAGAGGAAAAGATTTTCAATTTTATAGGCTTGTATTTAATAGAGGTCAGAATACGACGAATATGTTTGAAGTTAAAAAAGTGAAGCCCTCTGAAGGGTCTCAAATTGGTGTTAAACTGCCATGCGTAATAGATTTTTTGACTCAAAACTTTACATTTTATTCTTTATCCCCTTCATTCACGAGCAAATTCCTACACATATTAGCTTCCACACTACGTTTATAACGTAAAAAGTGGAAGGTATTATAATCGTTCAGTCCGTCCGTCTGTCCGTCTGTCACCCACTTTCACAGAAAGAACCACAAGTCCCACAGACAAGTGGGATACGTGATTTTGAAGCAAAAAATCAGATTAGGCTACATTCCAAATTTCATTAAAAAAATTAAACTAAAAGTTTATTTAAAATTTAAATAACTAATTTTTTTATCTACATTGAAATAACATGCAAATTCCATTTTTATTCATATTTTCACTGTTGCCATCCACAAGTCCCACAGACAAGTGGGATACGCCATTTTGAAGCAAAAAATCAGATTAAGCTACATTCCAAATTTCATTAAAAAAATTTAATTAGAAGTTTATTTAAAATTTAAATAACTAAAAATTTAATCTACATTGAAATAACATGAAAATTCCATTTTTATTCAATATTTCCACTGTTGCCATTTCGTTAAACGTATGAGAAACTTTATTTAAAATAAAAATAAACACTTTTGAAAGAATATTTATTTATGCGTAATAATTCAGTTTGGATTGTTGTAATATCACAATAGAGTTCTTTTGATGGTTTATTATATATGTATGAAGGAGGATGCAAAGAGAATTCTAACTTGGCATAAAAAAATATGCAAAGTTTCGCTTTTATAGGACAGAAATCTCTTTCATAGAACAGAAATATAAACTCAATTTTTTTGTTTGAATTTTTCCGTCCGTCTATTTATAACAGCCAAGAGCAGCTTTAACAAAGCCACGTACGCCTCTTAATTTTAAGTCCTTGTTAAGCGACACAGTATTTGGTGATAGAACATAATAAGCAGTGTAAAGAAAAAACATTACACTTATATATAATTGTAAGCATGCATTTATAAAACTGGAAAATTTTAATAATCTTATATATAAATTAAAGTCCCATTTTTTCGTTGTGCCGGCATCACGCCTGAACGGCTGGACCGATTTCACTAATTCTTTTTTCGTTGTGTTTGTTATTGTCAGGAGAAAGTTCTTAATGAATGAGTTATTCGAAATTCGAACACGAACGGGTGTAGAAGTGCAAAACGTGATCCGATTTCTCCATAGGAATAGCATTGTTATGAACTTTTAAATTATAAATTTCGTTTTCTAATTTGAAAAAAATTTCAGCGCGTTCAGCGTGAGCGAAAATTAAGTATAAACACGTCAGAGCACGTGAGTTTAATTTGTAGGATTGTTATTTGAATATCATTATTTTATTTGATTTATAGAATTTAAATCTTTTGATTTTTTTTGTTTCCGAATTTAATTTAATTTATGTTTATAAATGGTAAGAAGTGAAGATATTGCTACAATGTATCATGGCAGTAAATGCGATTACTATTCTAGATCTGATGAATACTTCTAAGAAATGTTAATTCCCTCTACGTATAGCGTAAAAACTTTACTTTACTTTAACTTGTTTATGAAACTGTCAATTTGGTACTGCTATGATATGGCCAATGGGCTTGTTTCACGGAGGAACTGGCAATAGCTATGCGGTTTTGTTTGTATGTCTATTTTGATGTCTTCCAACAGTATTGCAACCAGTTTTAGGAGAAAAACTACGAAAAAATACCATTTAATTCTAAAATTACAAAAACATTCCATAAAAATACTAGCAAAGCGTTTCACGTTTTTTTTAAGTCACTAAAAAGATTCCAAAATGCAACTAGTATTCTTACGATATTTTTTGTAATTTTAGAATAATTCTAAAATTACAAAAAAATATCGTAAAAATACTAGCTGCATTTTGGAATCTTTTTAGTGACTTTAAAAAACGTGAAACGCTTCGCTAGTATTTTTATGGAATGTTTTTGTAATTTTAGAATTAAATGGTATTTTTTCGTAGTTTTTCTCCTAAAACTGGTGGCAATACTGTTGGAAGACATCAAAATAGACAGGCAAACAAAACCGCATAGCCATTGCCAGATCCTCCGTGAAACAACCCCATTGACTGATGGCATTGGCGGCTTTTGGCGAAGTTAAAAATTTAGCGTAGGGTAGCTATTCCCATCATGTTGTATGGGTAGGGTTAGTTTGAATATCGTCGCACTAGAGCTATACAAGAGGGATATTGGCCACGGGCGTCTTTATTTAGAACCACAGTCATGTGACGAGCCAACACCTGATTAGGCACCCAATGCAACTTTTACATCGTACGCAGCGTCGGGACTTTGAAAAATATTTAATGCGCACTTCTACCACATGGGGTATTATTATTTGGGCATTTTTGGCTGCATTTGCCTTGATGGATTTTTCGATCAACCTTCAATATGAATTCAATATTCATAGTAAAGACAAGACAACGTCTGTCGGGTCAGCTAGTCCATAATAATAAAAATGAAGTGTTGTGTGTGTCTATGTGTGTGCGTGTGTGTGTATGTATGTGTCTTATAGATTCATAAACTAGACATTTGTTTGACTCGTAACTTGGCGCAAATGCGTAATTCATACTTAGATTATGAAGTTTGAACTTTCAGGTTTCAAAATGTTCTATTTTTAGAGAAAATTCGAATTTTCTGAAAAAACTACACCACTTTGGCTCAAATCTGATCTTTTTTTACTTTCCTGATGCCATCGGCTGAAAAGATTAAATAAAACTTTTAACGAAAACATTTAAAATTGAAAATGTTTATTTTATTCTTTTGCCATTACCTTCAGAAACTTAATTCATTATTTGAAAAATAATTGACATGTTTCAAGTGACGTAATTCCACCAGTCTCCATTCCCGGATTTTATTGTGGGTTTATTTGATGATTTTTTCATTGATTTTTCTGTTGACTGCATGTATGCATATTTAAGCAATAAATATATAGTTAAGCTATTACTGAACTATGATGGTTAATAAAGGCCATAACACTAGAGCTGCATATTAGGGTTTTATGTCTTTATTTTTTCGCCAAGTACGTTGCCAAACTCGCCAAATTATTTACTAATACGCACCAAATGGGCAAAATGTTTCTTTAATAAATAATTTATAAGCTGGTTGTTTGAAGGTCATTGTGCTAGAGCTGTATAATGGGTGTGTTTGTAGCTATATGTATTTTCTCGCTAAATTATTTCCCAAAACGTGCCAAAAGACCTAAAAGGTTTTATGTATTTATGAGGGAATTGTGATGACATTTATGAGTGCATTTTATAGCGTATTTTTCATTTTGAAATTTTAAGGCAATGAAACGGGATTTTATACTTTATAACGAGCTGGAACAATAACATAAGTTTATGATCCTATAACAGGTTATATGGCACACATATTTGGAACGATTTGATATTTTAGTCCGTGCAAAGAACGGGTATAAATCTGCTAGTATAAATATAAATTTTAACAACTCAAGCTTATTATTTAAAGGAAATGTAGCAAAAAATAGTTTGATCTATAAAAAAAATTATTTTAAAAAATATATAAAAAAATCGATAAAAAAAATCAAAAGCAAAATCCAATTTCTTACTCCTCGAGAAACATTTACAGTTTTAGAGTTCAAAAAATATCTTTCCAATTCTTCAATTTGTACCTTATAACATTTAAAAGTGTTATTTTATGAGAAATGTGAATAAAAAAATTTCGTGTTGCCTAAGAGGTGAAAGATGCGACAAATTGAAAAATTTCGTTATTTCCAGAAGTGGTTTAGAAACCTTTCTATTTCAAAGCAGATTGCATTGGCTTCTTTGTTCAGTTAAATGAACAGCTGAAGCCCTTATATTGCTTCGAAAGCCATTTTGATCAGTCTAGAATAAAAACATGCGTAGTTTGTCAACATATAAACTATGTTCGAAACCCTTTATTTGGTCTGAATAATAGTTGAATATAATAAAATACCAAGCTACAAAATGAGTGTCGAATATGAATGCCACTATTTGCTACATTTGACATCATGAATGTTTTGGAAAAGTATAAAGATAATTGGAAATTCAATACCAGATAATTTGGTTTTATTTTTTTTTAACATTACTTTGAACAAAAAACAATAACTTAGGAAAAACAAGCAGCAGTTTTATAAATCTGCAATAATCATCTTACTAAAATGTACACACAAAATTATTCGAAATCGTAAACGATAACAATAAAAATAATAAAAGAGAATTGATGTTCCTCAATAAGACAATAACTTTTGACTATATTACATGATTTACTCTTTAAGACAATAAAATAAAGAAAAATTAAGTTCTTCCTAAGTTATATCTTACTAAAAATATAAAACTTTTCGTAATAGGATAATATATTTCAAAACAAAAACTGAATCGTAATATTTAAAATACAACAAAGGAAGTATTCCAAATTTCAATGAATAATCCACAATATAATTATGGTTTGGTTTGAACGTTTCCCGTTGCATATTTAAAGCCCATGTGATGAGCTCTAACACAGCCAAGTACACAAATAATTATTTCACTTTGCATAAATAATATGCTCATTGGTTTAGCCTATTTATTATTGCACAGTCAGATTATAGATAATTATTATTACATAATCGGAATTCCCCCTCTCGTTGTTCAGTTCACACTTTGGAATTTAATTACTACTTTGAATGGAAGTTCAGGGAAATTTAACAGAAAACCCATTTATTATTGGTAATTAAATATAAATGTTTGGGTTATTCTCTTTATCATAAGATCGTAAAATGTGATTCTTAAAATGTTATTATCACAAAAAAATCAACATTACCTATAGATGTTTCTCAATTTAATACTTAATTAATTTTATTTCAATAATATATTTCTATTCCCTACTTTTATTAAGCAAACTAATGACATGAGTTTGATGCGTAAGCGTCGTGTCGGATGTCGTTCTTACTCGTCTTTCTATGCCATACCCTATCCTCTCAGCTTCTGGAACCCCATCTGTCTTGAACAAAACAAACGATTTTTCATCCTCTGTCTACGTGAAGCCCTCGCTTCTTCTTCGTTTGTCCCTTTGCCCCCTTCAGCGACCAATCACTTTTATCACTTATTTGTGACCAGCCATCCTAACTATCCATGTCCAATTAACAGCTATACTGGAGGTATAGGTGGCTTCAATACGCAATTCGATAGAAATGTAAGCTTATTTTCACTTCATGAGTTTAAATTTAGATTGTTTTAAATTTAATTTAGGAAACAGGTGATTATAAATAATGAACTGTTTCAAACTTTAAATTTTAAAATATGGTAAAATTAATTAAATACCTCTGTTACCCTCGGAGGGTTAGAGTAAACGAAATTTTGTTAAGAGATTTTCAAGGCACACATGTCCGATCGATAAGTTTAGTCTATCAACTTTTCGGTAGCGACATTTTTCCCTCAACCCGTATACTATGCAACGGTTCTTTGTACAACGTCACTTCAAACCCTCTCGGCAATGTTCTTTTGTGTTTCGAACACTGCCGAAAATATTTGTTTTCTTCCATTACTTGGATGTTATTCATATGCCTAAGGGTGCTTTTCATCTCCAAGAAACTTTTTAACATGGAATTTTCATGAAAAGCAATATTCTTTCTTGATTTTTTTAGATGGCGAGAATTTCTTTTGTAATATTGTGAAAGAAAAAATAACTTGCGAGGTAAGAAAAGGTCACTCATTGAGATACATATTAAAGTTAGTTTTCTCTATGCATATTTTTAACATAGATTGTAAATTTATTATTACTATAATACAAAATACAATTAAATAACTTTATGCATATATTATAGACTTACATAATTTTCCTTCTCTCAAGTCTTTCTTCTCTCAAAGGTCTCTCAAATGATGATTATGTGGTATGAAGATTTGAAAAAATTGGAAAATTGCCTTTTTATACTTTTTAAAAGGGTATTAATTTTTGCAAGTTTTTAGCTTCCACAAACGCAAAAAGTGGAAGCTTATATATCGGCTATGTCCGTCTGTTTGTCAATCACCCACTTTCATAGCCTAAACTACAAATGCTGCAGACAAGTGGGATCCATCCAAATAACCCAGGGTATCGAAACTAAAACTCATTGCAAATTTCCGAAAGAAAATCGAATTCGAAGTACTCAAATTATTTTTTTAAAAAATTTCAAAATTTACTACCCATTTAAAAAAGCATAACAAGACCCTTTTCAAATTCTTTTAAATCACTATTACCACGCAATCATCATTCGAGAAACTTCATTTAAAATAAGAAAAGGAAAATTAGTTTTTGTGATTCAACTCACTTTTGAATGAATTTATAATCTGTATCAAAATAGGATTCTTTGATATTTTTTGCATTATTTAATTTGAAAGAGGCAGAAGGTGTTCGATTTCGTTACTTTTTTTTATATTCTCTTACATTTAAACATTTATTAATGATTAATAGACGTTTTAATAGTACTACATTTGATGATGTATTTTTTTGGTAGTATTTGTTTTTAAATGGTATTTAAAAACAATTAGATGTACTTCGGTTTTGAAGGTGATATATTATTTTAATGTTGGTTAGATTGATATGAAATGTGTTTTTTGTTATTTAAGAGCGTGGAATATTACATATTTATTCTTCGAAATACAAATAAATGCAGCAAACGATAAGCAATAATTTCTGAATTTTCGAAAGAAAATAAATGAAACTAACCAAATTTAGTGTGCAAATGCTTAACATGGAATTTAATGCTACGTTTGGCGCTTTTTCCCCCTGTTTATCACAGACGTTGAGTGGAAGCGGTCTAACTGACAGAGTCTGTTACAAACCTACTTGTTTTTTTTATTATTTACGTACATCAAATTTTAAAAAAATTCTGCGGTTTTCAATGACAAGTTTTGAGCGCTACATTTTTTGATGTATCCCACTTGTATGTAGCATTTGTAGTTTAGGCTATTAAAGGGAGTGTCGAACAAACAGAAGTACGGACATAGCCTTCATAAAAGCTTCCACTTTTTCCGTTATAAGTGCAGTGTAGAAGCTAACAAATGACCCCAGATTATTTAAGTGGAAAATAAATTGCAGCTATCTCTGCCGCCTTTCATAGTAAACATCTAATGGACATTCAAAAGGTCTATATTGCGATATATAGTAAGACGTCATTCCAAACTAATTTATATCACAAAAATAATGTTCCTTCGAGTTTTATGTTTATTATAAATGAATATTTTCGTGTTTTTGACGAAGTGGCTACATTTTAAATGTTAAATCAAAATGTAATTCTCTTGTTGTTTAAATGGCATTAATTTTTTTTAGTTTATTAAATTTTAATATATTTTGAATCTGAAATTTCAATTAACTTTGGAATACAGCCTGGACTTTATTTTTGCTTCAGTATGGTGTCACACTTGTATGCAGCATTTATTGTTTGGGCTGTGAAAGTGGATGACGGAAGGACGGACTGAAAAATTATAATACATTGCACTGTTTGCGTTATAAACACAGTGTGAATCTAAAAGAAAATTCGTAAATCGTAAACTCTCTATCTATTCTTTCAGTATACAGAAACTGATCTGAAAACAGATATACGTTTCGGCACTGAAAAATGCAATATACTTTTTACTCAGCTTTCTTGTTACGAATATTGAGTTGGTTTCGATTTCCAAGAACACACTTTTGCATTAAATTTGAAAAATCTGTTTTTGTGTATATACTCTCTACTAAAGTCTGTAATTGAAGGCTAAAAATGATTTTTTTTTCTCTATTATGTGTAACAACTGCATCTAATAGACTCCAACATTAAAATAAATTTCAAATTTACCTTTCATGGATGTGAAAACTGTTAAAATAATAACTTTTGTCAAAATGAGAGAATTTTACCGAATTTCTCTGCATTGTTTTATTAAATGATGAATATACAAACAAAAAAAATTGACTTTCAAATTCATTCGGCCTAAATTTTATAGAAATATAGATATAGATATTCGTCTTTGCTATTTTCACAGTAAAAACAAAACATGAAGAATTATAATCGGCTTTATTAACTTTTAACAACTCTTCAAACCTATTAACAATCTAATTTAACCTTCTCCAACCTATTCACAATTAAGCCATGATTTCCATGGTTAGGGTTGACTTATGTTTTTCTTGGTGGGGGGCAAGTTCGCCGAGCACTGCGACCTCAGGTCTATTGTACTCAACCCCAGAAATGACACAGGCACAAGAGACACACAAAGAAAGAGACGACACAAACACATAGACAAATAACAACATTTATTGACAAACACAAACATCCATGCCTTACCGGGATTCGAACCCGAACCCAGAAGCTCCAAAGGCTAGCTCCCTAACCGTTGCGCCGAAGGGTCGGCTATGGTTAGGGTTAGTATGGTACACATCATACCAGATATATTAATGAAAATTTCTATACAAAAAATATGTGTTGTTAAAAAAAACATTTTTTTCTATCTCATCAAAAAAAATTCATATACAAAAACCAAAAAATGATTTCATTTGAAATGCGTCTGTACCTTTAATTTTTTAGCTTATGAAACCTATTAACTTCAATAGAAAAAGTTAAACCATTTTTTCTTTCTTCTTTCACATATCCAGAATCCAAAAAATTTTACCTCCGAGAAGAATTACACAAACAGTTTTTCTTATGAAACATCGTTTTCATGGCCTATTCTTACACAAAAGTAAAGCATTATTGGAATACTTTGTACTTTAATAACGCGGAAAAAAAATAATAAAACTTTTCAAAGTAATTTTTATTTTTTAATATACAACCTCCCTTTTTCTTATTGCTTTCTCTCAAACTATTTTAATAACAAAGCATAAACGATAGTGTTTGAAAATAATAAAAACTCCTTTAAATAATGCAGCAGGCGGACGATCTTTATCTAAAAAAGAATCTAACTATGTATAAAGTAATGGAGGACGGAAGAATGGTGCTTTTTACAGACATAACTGCATTCTTTAAAATGGAGGAATTTTACCATTTACTGAAATACAATACATGGCGACATAGTTTGTGTTTCAATTTTTTGAAATTCTACCGTGAAAGGGTTGGTCATTATGCAAAAGATAATAAGCAGTTCTTTAAAAAAAAAAGAGTGAACAAATTCCCTTTAAGTTCTTTTACAGTTGAGTTAGCAATAACCAGTTATATGTGGTAAAAGTTAAAAAAAATGAAAATACGACAGTGAACCTAACTATTATGATAGTTTAGTTTTCAAAATTGTGTTCCATTAAACAAAATATTCACTTGAAAAATAAGTTTTTTAACAATTTGAAGGTCTTGACTAAGCTGTATTCTAGATAGCAATTTATTTAAAGCATCTCACTAAATTGCCAATGAATATTGATTGTTTGTACATTTACATATTTCGTTCATTCTGAATAATACAGTTTGAAACATATAATAAAAATAACAAAGCTTTTTTTTTAATTTTAATTGAAGATAATAAAAAATAATTAAATTTGGATGGAGATAAACAGTCTATTTGTTTTCTAAAAATAACTTAGGTGTCATTAACTGCTTTTTATGTGTTCTTTTAAGCTAATTAACTGTAGTTCAAATTCCATAATACTTTTGCAATGTAAAAGTGAAAGAAATTATTCGTCACTCCCTTTCACAACCGCCGAACTACAAATTCTATAGTCATGTATGATACATCAAATTAATCAATCAATTTAAACAAATGCTAAATAAAAAAAATTAAAAAAACGTAACGTATTTACTTCATTTAAAAATCCTAAACTGCAAAATAAACTGCTGATATTTCATAGACCTGACTCTTCTAATTACAAAACAACCAAAAAATTAAAAATAGACAATTTTTGGGTACAAAATAATTTATCACTGTCATTAGTGAATTTTGTTTTCGAAGTGTATAAAATAATTTGCGGAAGTGTTTATAAGTAACAGATAGTGCTTACAAAACTTTAAAACTTACTTGGCTGTGTAAATCAACCATTCCTCTTAACAACGTATTGTTCTCAACCAACCTCTTACAACGTACGTCTACACACATCTATTTTCCAAATGTTGAACTTTTTATAATTAAATTAAGTAAAAAGTATCACACACAATACACAAATAATACATTGCTAATACACAAAAAATTATTTATGATTTCATAGAGTTCAATGATCTTTAAATGGTGGATTTATTTTAAATTATTATTAATTTAAATCTTTTATCGTTTCATTAAATTTCTAATAGCCACATTTAATATAATTGGATTCTCTTTGTAACTCCTAGTATTCTGGTTGAGAATACCAATTAAGGCAGAACAGGGCATCCAATTAGAAGATCAATTAAATCTTAAGGCCTAACACCGAGTATGTGATTTAGTTACAAAACAAATATTTTGAACGTTTTATATGGTATTAAAAATACTTTTTATGATAATAACAATACTTTTTATGGTAATAAAAAAAGTGTAAGATATGCAGTATGCACACAAAAACATATGTGCTTAAAAAAGGTAATTTTCGATGAGTTAAATTCAATCTTTGAACGACTTCAAATTATCAAATTATGTCTCAAAAGTGAAAAACACAAAAATCTTAATATCGAATAACAACCATTAGATAATAATGTTTTAAAAGGTTTTTGTCATCTTTAAATTATTAGGTATATAATTATATCTCAAATAAATTTTATTATTTTCCAATAATCCATAAAAATTTAAATGCACTACATTTTTATTCATTTCAATAATCCCAAAGTGATGCATTGCATAAAAAATGCATCTAACATTTAAAAATGAATAATTCAAGAGAATCTCTATTAAAATTAATGATCTCAAAAAAATTTTAGTCGGGATGGTTTTGACGAAAGTGAACAATCGTAAATACTTATTTAATTTTAAATGAGCAGATAAAAATGTATCCATTATAGCTAGGCCATTACTTCTATTTTTAAAAAAAGCTTTATTCAAGTAAAAGAATATTAAACGTATTAGGAAACATTAGCATTTAAATTAGATATCCTGAAATACAAAAAAAATTATTGAAGAAGGAAATTGAAAGTTTATTGTTAAGGAAACAAAGATAGTTCCAATCAGACATGTAATTATTATTATTGTTTTCGGAATAAAATAATCTGCATTTGCTTATAAAAAGCGTTTTTTTTTTATCTTTACGCCAGATTATCAATCATTATAACATATTAATAAGAAACAAACTTTAAAATTAGATTAAGAATTTTTTAAGATTTTAAAATTATTAAATTAAGATTAAATTAAGATTTTTTTTTATTTTCTTTGATCGCTAATGATACCAATAAAAAATAATTACGGTAAAAAGAATATAGCAAACATCATTAATTCAAACCAATTTGTTATGTCACACGAATGTATCAAAGAGTAAATCGTATTTGTCATTTTTAATATTGAAAGTTAATTTAGATATGAACGTTTCTAAGTGTTATTTTATATCATCTAAGAGTAGCTATGAAAATTATTTTTTTTAACTTAATATTAATTTAATATAATCTATAAAAGTAGTTTTTACAATTTTTAATTTGTTATATAATCAGTTTTGAAAAAATTTAATTATATTCGTTTTAAAAGAAATATAACTATTCTAAGCGAATTAACCCTTTGAAATATCGAAGCTCACAATTTTACTTTAAATAAAATTAAATTTAATTAAATTATAAAATATAAGTAATGGAAGTATTGCGATGGGGGGTTGAAATTGAGGAATTTTTTTGTTTGTTTTCAACTCGTTTTGGTGGGTACTGATTCTGAATTAAGGATTTTTGAATAATGGTCCTTCTTTCAGACAATTTCTCAAACCACTCAATAGTTTGGAAGAAAAGAGCTATGGACTTCAAATTTGGTATGACAGTTTCTAGTACCTGAAGGACGTCAATAAGCTTTTCCAGAAAATTGTGCATGTGCAAAGGGTAGGTGCAGAACTACTTATTTTTTAAGGGTGTTGCTAAAAAAATGATAATTTTTTGTGCAAATCTTCCGAATTCTAGCGTATCAAATATCTAAAATTGAGTAGTTATTGAAAGTAATGTTGTGTTTCATACCCCTAGTTTTTTTGTGTTGTAAAAAAAAATTTGAAAGTTCTTCAAAAGGTTTTTTTCACATTCATAGTTTCCAATAACAATCTTTTTAAAGTAATTACCCATGTGAAAATAATTTGACAGATGTCAGTCTAATTTTTAGCCTACTTTTCTTTTTTTAATTCGAAAGAATTAAAAAAATGAAAAAGTAGGTATTGACATGCTGTCGATGTCCGTCTGTCCGTCTGTCCGTCTGTCCGTCTGTCTGTCTGTCTGTCTGTCCGTCCGTACCCCCCTTCCAAAATCGGTTCTAATCATCGGATCTTAAAAATTCTTTTTTTGTTAGAAAGCTATAACCTCAGATACCCAACTTTCATACTTTTTGTCCGTCTGTCTGTACGTCCGGACGGACATAAATCTACTATCTGTCGGCGAATTTCCCATTGAATTAGCATTGAAATTCAATTTTGAGTCATTTAAATCACTGTAGGTATTGAAATGCGGTTGATGTCCAACTGTCTGTCTGTCCATCTGTCTGTCTGGTCGTATGTCTGTCTGTTCGTATGTCTGTCCGTCTGTCTGTCCGCCTGTCTGTCCGTTTGTCTGTCTGTCTGTACCCCCTTCCAAAATCGGTTCTAATCATCGGATCTTAAAATTCTTTTTTTGTTAGAAAGCTATGACCTCAGATACCCAACTTTCATACTTTTGTCCGTCTGTCTGTACGTCCGGACGGACATAAATCTACTATCTGTCGGCGAATTTCCCATTGAATTAGCATTGAAATTCAATTTTGAGTCATTTAAATCACTGTAGGTATTGAAATGCGGTTGATGTCCAACTGTCTGTCTGTCCATCTGTCTGTCTGTTCGTATGTCTGTCTGTTCGTATGTCTGTCCGTCTGTCTGTCCGCCTGTCTGTCCGTTTGTCTGTCTGTCTGTACCCCCCTTCCAAAATCGTTCTAATCATCGGATCTTAAAAATTCTTTTTTGTTAGAAAGCTATGACCTCCGATACCCAACTTTCATACTTTTTGTCCGTCTGTCTGTACGTCCGGACGGACATAAATCTACTATCTGTCGGTGAATTTCCCATTGAATTAGCATTGAAATTCAATTTTGAGTCATTTAAATCACTGTTGCCAAATCAACAATGACATGAGAAACTTTATTTATTTAAATATATTTGAAGCAAAATAAATATTTTCATGAATCAGTTTGGAATGACGTCATAAAATGTAGCACAATTTGATTCTTTGATTGTTCATTAATTATCTAAAAAGAAAGCGACAAGGCATACTTTTGCATACAATTATGCTTAGTTTTAATTTACATTTCTTATTTTTTTTAATGCAGTTTGGAGTTTCATTACTTTTGTTATTAATAAATATTTAATTATTCTTCGAACTACAAATAAATCGCGAGCAGACGATAAATAATATTTAATTAATTTGCGAAATAATATTAAGGAAAATAGTTGATTTTGGCTTTTAGAAGTTTAAATTATTAGCTGGATGCTGGGTTTCGATTTTTTTTTCTAATCTGTATAAATCTAGTGTAGAAACGGCTGTTGATGATATTTACTGTAAGAACCTAGTTTTTTTCCGATTAGAACTTTAGTAAGTATTTAAGTAACAGGAAAGTAGGCTATTTTAGTTCTTTATGAACTTCTTGTTTGTTTCCTTTTATTAATATTTTTTATTTTACTTAATGAGCTTAGCAGATTTTAATAGTTTTGAAACACAATTAAAAAGCGAGCCTTTTATAAATGTGCTTTAAATCTAAAAACAAATATAAACTTTCAATTCCTTTCAACAATTAAGTCCTAAAGTAAAACTGTTGAGTAAACTTTCAAAAAAAAACCTTCGGCAAATCTACTAAAAATATTTTTTATGTTGCGCAGTAGAATACAAATATTTCATATTAACAAAAAAAATCATCTTCTGTCGTCCGTTATTTTTAATGAAAAATTGCTATTCTACTTTATTTGCAAACTAATTTATTCTGATAAAATAAATATCAAAGAATTTTTCATCTCAAAACTACACCTCGGTTCTATGTAGGCAGATAACAAGTAATTTAAAAATTATAATTTTTACTTTGTTACTATTTCCATCTGAAAGGGTATTTTTTAAGTAAAAAATTTAATAGTTCTAAATTTTTTATATTACTTTATAATTGAAAAATTTAATACATTTCATTTTTTTATATCCTGTAAAGTTAGTTGAAACAATTTTACTTAAACTAGTTAGAAACTTATACGAAGTTGTTATGTAGAAACTGTGCCTTTATATTTATGTACTTTGTTTTATTTATTGGGTAAAGAATTTTTCAGGCGCTATATACGTAAAAAATTACTTTGTATGAAACCTTTCAAATTTTACTGAAAAAAAAAGTTATTTTGCATTAAGCGCTTCCATATATTCAGTTTGGATTTTTTTTTATAAACATACTTTACAATAAATGGATAATGCAATATGCATTTTTAATACTGTCGTTTTAAAACTTTATAAGTTATTCATGATGTATGTATGCATTTCTTTTGCAAAAAAAACATATATCTTGCGGGATGGAAAGCAAATCTGATAGCAATTTCATAAATATTAAATGCTATTCAAGATTTAATATAGATTTTATGATATAGAACCATTACCTTTTATATCATGAATATTTATAAAAAAAATACTTTTTGCCGGAATTAAAGCATTTAAAACTTCTTATTTTGTTGTGTGGGTATATTTTTTTCTCGCTTACAAAACATAATTCAAAAGTCATATATCTACAAAAAAAAAATATTTAATCGGTGAAAATAATGGAAGATGTTCGATTTAGAATAAAAACTAAACATATTTCTAAACCTGAGGCGGGTGTTCCTCAGTAATGACCTTTGAAACAATGGATAAACTCCAATTGCCCGAATCAATTGATACAGGATACCCTAGGGAATATCGAAAATTCAGATAACTGGGTTTTTTGTTTTTTGAAAATGAGTACATTGTTATAAAACAGCTGTATATATGTTGAAATAGAGAAAATAACTAGATTTAAAGGATAAGAATTTTGAAATAAAAAGGCAATAGTTTATATTTAAAAGTATGGAGAGATCAGAATGATACCATCAGGCTTTCGATGATAGGAGTTTGCATAATTGGATTTATAATGTACCTATAATGATGAATCGTAGTCGTCCTTTTTTTACTAAAAAAATTAAGGTACATGGAGGGCCTGATCTTCCATAAGGCCTTTAATCTTTAGGGGCCCCTAAATATCAGTTTCTATACATTGCAGACAAATGAGATGACAAGAGATTAATACAAAGTTTCTAAAAAGTAGTCTACTAGTGTGATTAACATACTTCACAATAAACAGATAATGCAATATAATTTTAACGCCTTTAGTCTACCAGTGTGAGCATTAGTAACAACAATATATAGATCATAAAGATACAAAGTATGTTTATATGGGGATATATATTCTTAGTTTATTTTCAACTAGTTCAATTTTCTAATTTTTATTTTCAACTAGTTCGAGCTTGTAAATTTTAGTTTCGATGCACATTATTCAATTTTAAGTTCAAATTCAAATTTGGTTAGATGGATGCCCACTATTAAAAATTTAATTTATGATCTTCATTAAAACTCTAGCTCATCATAACTGTTATCTATATTTGCACATAAAGAAAAATTTATAATATTAACTTTAAAAATAATTTTACTATAAACTATTGTGGTAATGGATCACTGCAATTTAATAAGTAGTAAATAATGTTTATACAAATTAAGGCGCGAATTGTTCAGCCCACGCATTTAAGGCTTTACTAAATATTTCAGATAAATGTGTTCCAATTATGAGAAACGTTCGAATTATTTCATCGTACATAATAATTTGTGAATGGAGGAGTCCAGTCATTGAAGCGTAAATTACGAATGCCACATTTAATATGGTGCAATTAATTGTATGTATAAATGTAGAATCATGTATCTTTATTTAAGTAATGATTTTTTTTGTCTTTTGACCTGCTTTAAGGTTGCAGTCAAAGAAAAATTATGTACAATGATTTTCCTTTCAGACATTGATAGTTCAATAGTTAACGATATTAACCAATAATTTTTCTTTATTTTACTTTTTGTTTGGCTAAAACAAATTGTAGCATTTTTTGTTCGGTTTCTTCTGAATAGCCTAAGATTCTAGATTACTAGCAACACCGACTTACAAGTAGTGTCCTAATATTCATTTTAATTTAGTATAGGCAAACATTCAATAAAAACCAATTTAAATTATTTATAATGCCAATGGGAAAATCATAAGTATCAAAACATTTCTATGCATAAATATAAGTAAAATGAAGCAATTAAAAAATATATTAAAGGATTTGGTTTGGTATTTTACAGGTATTTTATATCTTTCTAAACTAAATACCAGAAACGTGTTTTTTTTTAAATATATTCAGACATTGTTACGCTAAATAGTTAGCTTCGGTTAAAGAAAAAATTTCAACAAAGTGAACATATAATTTTGTTTGAAATTGTCAACTACTAACAAACCAAAAATATGATCTAAATATGTTCTTGTATTGTCCTTCAATTTCAAGAAATTATTTCATATATCTGGGCATTATACAGGGTGGTGCAAATAAAAGTGGCACGGCTTAGAAGTAGGGATAAGACAGGTAATGCTGCCAAGTAAAAAACCGATGCAAAAACAGGTTTGTCATATGAAGCCATTGATCCCTTCAATACCCAAACAGACGCTTGGCGAATTATTTGCCGGGAACTATTCCATCTTCACCTGTGCACTGATTTGATCAACGCACACTTACACAGCTCGCACTAAGATCTAAATTGCCAATATTCCATGTGCAGCTCTAGTCTAGTAACAACTAAGCACACCAATCAAAAACAGGTTTGAAAAGTAAAGCCATTAAACTCTTGGATAATTTCTAAATTCACTAGGAGGCTTTCAGGCGGCTTCAATAGTTTTTCTCGCCAAGCATTTCCCTGCATTCGTATAGCTCCGTGCCAGGGCCACTTTAATTTGAGCCACCCTGTAGAACTATCATTATAATGTTTAGATATAACGATACTGTATTTATTTCAGTTAGAAGTCTAATTATTCCAGTTACATTCCAAGTCAATTAAGTTACATGATTTAGAATGCAGTATGCAGTAGCATTTGCAACTGAATTACTGTAATTGAATTGCATGGTTTACGGAACACGTTAAGAAGATCGTGCCTGAAATACAAGTGAGATGCTCGTTTCTTTTCATGGCGAAATATCCCTAAATTATTGGATAACAATATAATGGATTTTTTACAATGTTCTGTCTGCAATGGGAATGTTTCAGATGATGCAACGCTCTTGTTTTCATTTTTATGAGTACTGCGATTTCATTGGTTGCTTCGGTTTTACTCTCAAAATGACCGATATAGGTAAAGAAACTTTTCTTTCTATACAAGCTTACTTTAACAAATGTTTTGAACAACCAACAGTACAGCAAAAAAATGGCATTAAAAAAATATTAAGTAAAATATTCTTAGAAAACTCACTTTCGAATACCAAAACAAAAGTAATTCCACATAATAAATGAAAACAAACCGTTAGAGCTGCTGCCATCCACGACGTGAAACAACCTCATTAGCTGTTTTGCCCTTAAAACCTAAAAATAGTTACGCAGTTGAGTGAAATTATCGGGATAGAAAATAAATGGTTTTGTTACAAAATCTGTAATTAGACCACTTCCCTTCCAAATCACCAAACACAGCGTTTAATTAAATAGTACCTGTACCCAAACTGGACACCCTAACGAAAATTAATTTTTTGACTCCCTTGTTCACGTCACAGGACTTTAGAAATTTGGACAAAATCCCTTGACTATCGCTATTAAAATTAGTGACCTTGTAATTAATGACTTGCAAAATATTATTTTAACATTAAAACATTATATCCCCTTTAAAACTTAATTAAACCGAATGATTTTAAATAAAATTCAAAAAACAAAAACAACAATAAAGAGCTCATCAAAGGGAATAAATTACTATTAAAATGTCATTATTAATTAATGAATGCTTAAATGTAAATGAAAAATTACGTTCGCTGTTAAAATAAACGAAAACATAACATCTTCTGCCCCCTTTTTAAACAAGTAATGCAAACCCTCGAAGCATCTTATTTTGATACATATTATGACGTAATTCCAAACTGACTTCCACAAAAATATTTTTTTGTTTATTTTAAATTATTAAAGTTTCTCGTATGATGATTTAGTGGCAATAGGAGTTTTAAAAGAATAGAAAATGACTTTGGTATGCTTTTTAAATGAACATTAAATTTTGCAGTTTTTTAATAATTGAAGTAATTTTAATTTGTTAACTAACAACTTGTCTAACATTTTCAATGATTTCTGGTTTCCATATTCTGAATTTTTGACACATAAATCTTGTATGTAGCATTTGTAGTTTGGGAAACGGAACGGACAAAGGAGCATAGCCTTTATCAAAGCATTTTCTACTCTATAAACGTAGCGTAGAAGCTAAAAACATCTACATATTTACAATATTGAAAAACAAACTCTGTGCATGTTAAAGTATGAAGATATTTAATTTTACTTAAAGCAATCATGCTTAAAAAAAACTAGAATTAACAGATAATTAAATTTTGATGTAGTTTTTTTTATGTTGTATATAAATTGTTCCGAGTATATCTTTGTTGACGATTATTGACAACAAAAATAAAAGTTTTTCTTCTTTCATTTATTTCAAATTACTTTTATCATGCAAAGAACACTGAAAAATGTAATTGAGACTTCATTTGTTTGTCACCGCTTTTCGAAATTTGTCCACTTTAAAAATCTAAGCATTGAATTAATTTCTCTGCAACAAAAAATGTAATTAAAAATTCTTATTTTCTTAAGCTGAGTTTTGAGACATGCTATATAATTCTGATTTTTACTATACCCGTTATAGGAAAACATTCAGAGCATTTATTTACGACTATCCTAAGAAACAAGAATGTATTTTACAGCATGCACAGGTTTCACAGGTAATCTGAAACTTACTAAAATATTTCGAGAAATAGATAATTAAATGACACAGACACAAAAAAAATAAAGATCATATTAGTCAGCGCTCTGAAAACTGACTGTTTTTATGAGTCAAATGAAACGAATGCACAACTCATTTTATAGTGATTGGCTTTGTTAGGCTGGCAAATATTCTATCTAGCTTACAGATTCTAGCACTTCGTCTTTGAGTAGTGGGTAAGGCAACGGTACCCATAATCGAGAGATGGAAGGTTCGAATATTGCCTCAGATAAAAGTTTGAATTGCCTAAAAAATATTTCATTCACCGAGAACTCGACAAAATTACCAATAATTTCACACCTAAAAGAAAGTATTACGTAACAATTTTCACGCCTTGTAACACGAGTTACGGCGCAAAATTATAATCTTAAATAAAAAGAAAGAAAAGGAAAAGAAATTAAAAGATCAAAATTTTCTTAATGAAAACTGACTCACTAAAATAGCTTGTATTGTTTGTTCTGAAAATTGCAAAGGTATGCTATTTTTGCTTACATATGAGTTGCACTATGAGTATAGAATCCTGCAAAAAAAGCTTAGAAATATTTTACACATCGGCAAAAAATGAGCATTTTTTATTATTAATCATTAGTTCTTTTAAAATTGTTTTTTGCGCTAAATTTGTATGAAATATGTGTTATACAAGTTGTCAAATTACTAAAAACTTGTGTCTACTTTTATATAAAAATATAACTATTTTATGAACAATATTAACCGCAAGAACGGATTTTTATTTCAAATAGTCCCCAAAGTAGATTTTATGTTTCTATTCTTCTAAACTAAAAAAGATCACGTCTGGTGGAGTTTTATAAGTCTCAACAAAAGTTTCCAAAAGAAGAAATATTCAATTAAACAACCACAGACAAAGAAACGAAAAAAGTTATTGTGTGTACCCTAATTTATTGCATGCAAGTGTTTCGTAATATTTTACGACGTATACTCTATTTTTAAAAATAACAATATTTTTACTTTATTTTTTTAAGGAATTGGTGTTTTATACGATGCGGAATAAATAGGGTGTTAACCAGTGTGTTTTCACATAGTTAGAATACAGAAAAAAGTCTTATTGGCATCGCTAAAATCTGCTGAAAGGAATTCTTAATGACTTAATATTTGTTGCAACACCATAATACTTTCTATGTAAAAATTTCATTGTTCTACAAGCACATTTTATTGTAATACGTATTAATGGCATTAGAAAATAACATTTTGAACTATTTTTTTATGTTTAAGTTATAAGTGTGTGGAATAAAATATTTGCGTCAATGAAGAATTTTTATTCAGTTTACAAATTATTTTCATTTTATCTTTGTAAATTTAGGTATCAATAACGAAATCAACACTCATTTAGCAATAACTATTTCATAAAATATTCCATGAGTATGCATCTTTGGAAAATTAAAAAATAGCTTGTATGATCCTACGTCTTTTGCTACCTATAATTGGCTATTTATACCTGCTGCCTTTTGCCTATACAAAACAGCTGCGACCATTCATGGCAGAAACGGAATTCAAACCCACAACTCAAATACGCCTTAACTAAACAAATATTCACCTCTTAAACTTTCGTACAAGGTATTTCGATATTTATATTCACTATTTTCTAAAACTAGGAATAGGCTGCTCCGCTTTGATTCGCAAAAGATTTACAATTTAAATTCTCCTTATTTGGTTTTCAGAAATTGTTTGGTTCTTTAAAACGCAATTCTTTTACTGTGATTTAACTTTGTAGAAAGAAGTATATATTTTGTGCTGCTAGTGGATTGATATAAAATTTATTATACTTTAATACTATCTTAACATAAGTTATAAATAAAAGATAAATATTTCTTATGTCTTACTTTTAAAAGTTTTATAACACTAAACTAATTTTTTTCAAACATTTAAACAAAATCAAACATGCATTACATTTTTTATTTGAAAAATTAAAATAAGTTAATGCTGAAAAACGAAAAAAGCTAAGGTCTTCAAAAAGAAATAAAAAATAATAGAAATAAATCTTTACTCTAAATTCTTGTTAAATTCTTTAACTGAATTCTAGCATATTAAAATTTATTATTGGGTTTTTATTGAAAGTCGTGGGGTGTTACACATCCTTAGTTTCTTTTTTTAAAAATTTGGTAACGTGGAACATATTTCTACAACTTAACAAAATAATAGTTGTACCTTATTGATCTAAACAAATATATAAATGTATGTAGACATTCTAAAAATTACTTTTAAAAAAATTATTTCATATAACCAAAATATTTTATTAAAAAAACTATGAAAGATATTGGTTGAAATTGATCCAGAACAAGTGAATAATTTTTTAAAAAATAATAATTGAATTTAAAAAATATAACAAGGCAAAGTATAGAATAAACGTTTTTATTTTCAATGGAAGAAACTCACGATTTATTGCTAATTATAGGTTATTTTTCGACGTTTGAGATGAAGTTATTTTCAAGCAATATCTAAAATGTGTGTTTCACTGCAGTTTTATTAAACGTTATTTAAAAACAAAATAGTGCTTATACCAAAACTGACACATCAAAAGCTTTTTTTTTATTAAATTTTCTTAAAGTAAACTATGAGAACTGTTGGCACTCTATGTTTTGAGTTTTAAGATGCGATTATTTTTTGCGCGAAATATATTTGATTTAGAAACTAAGCATGTAAACATTGTCAAAAATATTCAAATGCAAAAATATTTGCAGATCTGTTTATCTATATTAAGCTTAACTTCAAAATCATGTTCAAAATATTGTTCTTTACTATGCTATTTCTTTAGTTAAATAGGCAAAAAAATTAATAAAAAAATAAAGATTTTATGAACAATTTTAACCGCAAGAACGGATTTTTATTCCAAATAGGATCTAAAATAGATTTTATGCTTCTATTCTTCTAAACTAAAAAGCTCACGTCGAAGTTGTATAAGTCTTAATAAAAATTTCCAAAAGAAAATTATTCAGTTAGAACCTATGTCTGTGGTTAAATTATCAATTTAACCACCTGTGGTTAAATTATCAATTTAACCACAGACAAAGAAACAAAAAAAGTTATTGTGTAAAATAATTTCTTGCATGCAAATATTTCGTAATATTTCACGACTTAAAAAATATTTTTAAAAAATAATGAATTGCTGTGTTATACGATGCAAAATAACTTTCAATGTGTACATATACTTGAGACTTATAGTTAGAGTAAGAATACGGAAAAAAAGAAGGTTTGTTACAGAATTTGCGACTGAAATCGCTTCCACACAATATTGTGCTCAACAAAAAAAAAACGCACTATTTATACACCTCAGAAAGAAATTCGCCAAACAGGGCCTTTAGCTAATAATTTATTTCTAATTCAAACATTTAGACGCCAAAATTAACTATTTTCATTAATCTTCTTTCGCAAATTAATAATTACTCATTATCGTTTGCTAAATTTGTTTAAAATTCGAAAAATAATGATGCAATTTATTTTTTAATAAATATCTTTTAGTCGCCACAATTTCCCATGTTCATTAATTTTCTTTGGAAAAAGAGAAGAATAAATAATAAGTAAGATTGATGCTTTAAAAATAAGTGAACTTTTGCATATTTTTTATTCGAAGTTAGAATTCGATATATGCATCTTTCCTCATACATAAATACTGAACCATCAAAAGAACTCTATTGTGATATGACATCAATCCAAACTGAATCATATCACATAAATATATTTCAAGAGTTTTATTTTTATTTTAAATAAAGTTTCTCGTACGTTTGACGAAATGGCAACAGTGAAAATATTGAATGGAAATGGAATTTGCATGTTATTTCAATGTAGATTAAATTTTTAGTTATTTAAATTTTAGATATACTCTTAATTTAAATTTTTTAATGAAATTCGGGATGTAAGCTAGGGTGGAGCGAAATTTTTTTTTCAATAATCAATTTCGGCCGGTGTGGGAAAGTTGCTCTATCAAATCAACATCCTGAATGTAAAATATCTTTTAAAAATATTAATATTTAATACTGCCCCAACAACGTTAAACATTTTACAAAATCATAAAAATTGCCATTTTTCAGAATTTTTTTTTTCAAACTCTTTTTTCAATAATCATTTTTGGCCGGTGTCGAAAAATCATTGCATGAAATAAACATCTTGAATATAAAATATCTTTTAAAAATATTAATATTTAATACTGCCCCAATTATGTTACACATTTTACAAAATCATAGAAATTGCCATTTTTCAGAAATTTTTTTTCAAACTTTTTATTCAATAATCATTTTTGGCCTGGGTGGAAAAGTTGTTATATGAAATAAACATCTTGAATATAAAGTATCTTTAAAAATATTAATATTTAATACTGCCCCAATTATGTTACACATTTTACAAAATCATAGAAATTGTCAATTTTTAGATACAATCACATTGGGGGGTTATACTTACAGTCACATTGACGACAATGATTAAAATATCTTCTCATACTGGTCTGTATTGTTTTTTGGCGTTAAAAACTGGCATTTGTTTACGTGACTCCAAACAAGTTTTAATAAATCCATCCCGTCTGGAAGGTCCACAAACCGAAGCGGACGCTTCAGTTACTAATTTCACACATATTTCAGTGGCTTGAGTGTGACAAAGGAATTGATGGATATTGGATACTATGATGTTATTTGTAGTTTGTGGATTCATGATGCACCCTGAAATAACTTGGTCATCTAACTGTTTGGTTAACGGTGGCTCAGTGACTGTCACATTATCCCAATTTATCATATCAATGTAGTCAGTAGCTTCAAAGTTGAACTCAGGAATTTCAAAAGTACGAATAATATTTCTTGAAGGCTTCTCTGCCTGCCGTGCTTTTAAAATTCTGCGCAATGCCAAAACGTTTATGTCCTGCCTGTCATCAGCTAACATAGCAATCAGAATATTTTCTATGGATGTCCAAAATATCCGTTTCGTTGAATTACTGGGTCGATGACCGCTTTCAATGAGTTTGGTAAATACCGTGACAACATTATGGTTTTATACAAATGCTTAGCTCCGAAAATACATAATGGCTTTCTCTTAATTGAAAACCACATAGGTGCATAAACTTTAATTATGAAAGATGCTAGAATCACTAAATTTTCAGAAGGTGCATTCGAGGAAATGTAAAGTCGTAGAATTCTATTCCCCACTGTAAGCCAACGAGAATGTACTATCTTAACGGGGTTTCTTTTAGACAGACCTTCAGAACAAGATCCAGAATTAATTGCTTCACATATTTCCAACATATAGAGTTGGTCTGTGCTTAAGTTTTTTTTATTGGTAATTTTCGGGAGAGTACAACACATCTTTTTAAAAAACACAACCGGAAGGTGTTCACAGTCTTTCAGGGATTTACCAGCAGGTCCTGTAAAACTTTGAGGTCCACTTGTAGTACCGTCAAGGTGTTCGAAAATGTGGCGCAGAATAAGCTCGTTCGCATGTAGTTGACAAATAAACCACTGTAATGGATTTTCAAATTTCGTTTCCAGAATTCGAATGACACCTCCTTTTACTCCAGTATTAACCGCCGTTCCGTCGCTGCCAATAACAACAATTTTACGGTTATCAATATTATTTCGTGTTAAAAAGTTCTGTATTTCTTTCCTTACAATTAATGCCTTTCCAGAGCTTAAGGAAAGATGACCCATATACTCAGACCCTGGTTCCTTTATCAAGCTTATATGCTCCTCTAATTGAAAAAAAATTTCTAAAAAATGGCAATTTCTATGATTTTGTAAAATATTTAAACGATGTTGGGGCAGTATTAAATATTAATATTTTTTAAAGATAATTTATATTCAGGATGTTGATTTGATAGAGTAAATTTTCCACACCGGCTGAAAGTGATTATTGAAAAAAAAAGTTTGAAAAAAAAAATTCTGAAAAATGGAAATTTCTATGATTTTGTAAAATGTTTAACGATGTTGGGGCAGTATTAAATATTAATATTTTTAAAGATAATTTATATTCAGCATGTTGATTTGATAGAGTAACTTTTCCACACCGGCTGAAAATGATTATTGAAAAAAAAAAGTTTGAAAAAAAAATTCTGAAAAATGGCAATTTCTATGATTCTGTAAAATTTTTAACGTTGTTGGGGCAGTATTAAATATTAATATTTTTTAAAGATATTTTATATTCAGTATGTTGATTTGATAGAGCAACTTTCCCACACCGGCCCATTTTGATTTGAATAAAAAAAATTTAACACTGAGGACCGCTCCACCCTAATGTAAGCTAGCCTGATTTTTTGCTTCAAAATGACGCATCCCACTTGTTTATGCGACTTGCGGTTCGTTCTGTGAAAGTGGGTGACAGACGGACGGACTGAACGGTTATAATACCTTCTACTTTTTACGTTATAAACGTAGTGTGAAAGCTAAAAAGTCACATTGGCTTCCATTTTAAACCCCCATTATAAATTTAGGTATCAATAATTTTCCTCATTTGGTTTTTAGAAATTGTTTAGTTCTTTAAAAGAAATTATTTTACTGTGATTTAACTTTGAGGATAGAATAATATATTTTGTGTTGAAAATTTATGTAATAATAATATTTTAACATAAGTTATAAATAAACGGTAAATATTTATTACTTATTACTTTTAAAAGTTTTATTACACTAAACTAAACTAAACTAAACTAAATTGTTTACTAAACTAAACTAAATTGTTTTAAAACATTAAAAAAAATCAAATATGCACTAAATTTTTTCAAAAGGAAACAAAAAATAGAAATAAATCTTTATTCTAAATTCTTGTAAAACTCTTTAACCAAATTTTAGCATATCAAAATCTGTTATTGATTGGTTATTGAAAGTCGTGGGGTGTTTCACACCCCTATTCTTTAATAAAATAGATACCGTGAAACATATTTCTACAACTTAACTAAATAGTCTATTCAAAAAGTGTTGTTGAATAATTTAAAGATTAGTTAATTACATAGGCTGGAATAATTTAAAAATTAGTTAATTACATAGGCTGGAGTAATATAAAAATTAGTTGATTACATAGACTCAATGATAAAACCAGCAAAAAATACAGGATGAAAACCGGAAACTGTGCAAAGTGTAGTGTGCAAAGTGTAGGGAATGGCAGTTTTAAAAAAAAACTGCCATTCCCTACACTTTGCACATTTGTGGTTTTGTTATGGGACCTAAGATATATACGTTAATAACAAACATATAAATATAGGTAGACATTCTAAAAATTGTAAAAAAATTATCTTATATAACCAAGATATTTTGCAATAAAACTGATCAAGAAGTTGGTTGAAGTTAATCTATAACAAGTAAATAGTTTTAGAAAAATAGGAATTGAATTTGTTACAACTAACAAGGTAAAGTATAGAATAAACGTTTTCATTTTTATTGAAAAAACTCATGATTTATTGTAAATTAAGTTATTTTTCGACGTTTGAGATGAAGTTATTTTCAACCATAATACCTAAAATGTGTGCTTTTACTGCAGTTTTATTGAACTCTATTTGGAAATGAAATAGTGCTTGTATTAAAACTGACACATCAAAAAGCTTCTTTTAAATTAAATCTTCTTAAATTAAACTACGAGTACTGCTGGCATTCTATATGTTTTGACTTTTAAGATACGATTATTTTTAGCGCGAAATATTTGATTTAGAAAGTAATGATTTTAACATTATCAAAAATATTCTACTGCATGAATATTTACAGAGTTGTTTATCTGCATTAAACTTAGCTCAAAAATAGTGTTCAAAATATTGTTCTTCACAATGATATATCTGTAGTTCATTACGCAAAAAATGAAATTTTTCAAAATGGCTTAGTGCGGTTATCACTAACATTCACAAGCAAAACTGGAAGTGCTGAAGGCACTTGGAGTATTATATATAAATTATATGAATTTAAAGTGTATTTGAATTGCCATTAAAATGTTTAAAAGAGTGTTCCTTTTTTTAAAATTCAATAATAAAACTTAATAAGCATTTAACACACATCAAGTACTGGTTTTAATCAGTTTATTCAACTGTTGCACAATCAAATATTTCATTGAAATCAAATTTAAAACTAAAAACTAACTTTTGGCAATTTGTTTTTTTACTATTAAATTGTCTTATAGAATGTCTGCGACTGTCTATATTGTCTTATTAGAATGACATGCAACTCTTTTATATGTATGCTTCAAAATACAAAAACTCCTTAATATTATTTACTTTTATTCATTAAGTCGTTTGAAAATAGACTATTTTGTTGCACTCATAAATTTAAATTTGGATAACCAGTGTTTTGACAAATCGTGAGTTTTTCCCCTAGAAATTCTTGTGTAAAATCAGTTCTAAGTCACTTCTTCTGTCACAGATCTACTTCTTTTTACCTCGATTCTACTAGAAGCCCACACTACAAAAAAGACGCTGGCAATTGAGAAATAACAGCAATCTTGCACATGGGCATGAGAAGAAAACTATTAGAGTAATGGTCCCGATTTATCTTTGTTTGTTTTCCACTTAGAAGAAATGATAAAAAGCTTTTTGACAATCGGAAAAAGATATTCAGTTGGGTGATGACAGAGAGTTCCATGTTTCAAAGACTATTTGATAGTTATTTCTTAAAGTTAAATTTTTATTGCCGTTGAACTATTTTAAACTATTCGTAATCCTACGTAATCAAATAAACTTGATAAAAAGGGATAATTTTTTTAATCATATTTTCTGAGTTTTTATTAACGTTTGACAACTTATCCGATTTTTAAAATAAATTATCACACAAATAGTTAAAGTTTGCTTTGTGAATAAAATAGTGCTGTAAATAAGATAATATGAAATATGTATTGTAAAATAAGCAAAAGCATTATTCCTTAACAAAGTAACAGATGAAACATTTAAAGTTTCCAAGCAAATTTTCCATAAAATTGAAAAAAGTTTTTTTTTTAAAGAATTTTTATTCTAACTTTTAAAACGTTTACTATACGATTGACTTAACTTCCCACTCCTCTTTCAATGCTAACAATACCAAACCACAATTTATCATATTTTGTCATCAGTAACAAACTAAAACTATTCAAGTTATCCGAAGATCAGATGACATCAGATGTAATTCTATACTTGAGGGCCTTTTTCTCTTTTTAATGGCTATTGTTTTATGTTGTTCTAAATCTTTGTAAAAATGGACATTGGACATTCTTTACTACAGAACCGAGCTATCAGCTAGACAAATCTTCATCCATAAAGATGATCGTCAGGATAATCATTTGTCCAAAGAAAAATCATTTCCCTCTCCCTATATCACTCTCTCCTCTCTCTCTCTCTCACACACACACTATAGAGACGAGGGCTGCGGTTATTGGTGGTCTTTAAATCATTCGCACGTTTAAAAGGGATTTCAGTCCCATAGAGTTAATTCATTAGTTTTGGAATCCCAACTTCAGCAGAGGTATTCTTTTGCCACGCCCCTTTTTCCCCAGGTTTGAAAATCAACTTAACATCGAAATGAAACAAATTTGAAACGAAAATTTTGTCTAGTTATTTAATTATATATTTTTTAAGTTTCAAAATGCCAAAAATATACAGCAGATGCCAACCCTATTTTAAAAGTTTATCAATTAATAAACAAATAACCGGATGTTATTTTCTTTTCAATTTTATTTTAAACTAGCTTTATAAACCCGGCGTTGCACGGGTGTTTCCTTAATAACCCTAATTAGTAGTTTTTTTTATGTAAACTTTTATTCCAATTGATCCCTTCACTACTGGTCTACTCCATCAGGATATTATAAACTCCCACATTCTGAAATGAGGGGTTGATTTTATCCAGGCCCTTCCAGGAGTTTGAGGTCTTTCCCATAGGCCCCTGTTCAAATTGCCAGAACAGCTACATGATATAATGGACTGTTTCTATTTCACTATTAGCGCAAAACGAAACTGCCCAAATGTGGTAAACATTCCACTTCATATTTCATACAACTCGATAGGGTTGGGAGACCCAATCGGTAAAGACTTTCGTCTTGCATGCGATAGGTCCCAGATTCAGGTCCGAGCATCGCCAAAATAACTGCCGACCTATAAACGGCTTGTGCAGCCAAAAATGTCCGACGAATAATACCCCGTGAAGAGGAAGGGCACCTTAAATATCCTCCAAATTCCCAACGCTGCGTACGATGTCGCCTTTAAAAATTGCATTTGGTACCTATACTCACGTGTCGGCTCGTAACTTGACTGTGGTTCTAAATTACGACTCCCATTTCCAATAGCACTCGTGTGTAGCTTTAATGCGACGATAATTCAAACTAACCCTAACCCATACAACTGGATGGGAATAGCTACCTTACGTTAAATTTTCAACTTGGCCAAAAGCCGCCAATGCCAAAATTCAAACGACCATTACGCCATCTTAACATCAGAAAACAAAACAGACATTCATCCTCTTGTACAGTCCTGCACAAAAGTTTAGGCACAGTAGCAATTCCTGAAAATATCGATAGTATTCATTAATTCCCACTAAATTCTTTTAAGTTTATATTGTTAAACTCGTAAGAAAAAAGAGTAACAAAAAACCCAGAACAAAAAATAAATAAAATTGTCTAACATCAACAAGTCGAAATTTTGCAAAGTTGCCATGCCTCAAAAGTATAGACACAAAAGTAATGTTTATGCAAATTCTTGCGCGGAAGTGACTGCGTTATCAAAGGGGAGTGTCTCAAAGCTGTTATAAAAGGTTTGGAATAGTTTTCACTGCTGATACTGAAGTCAAAGCAATTTTCGTTTGCGGAGATCATAAGAATTTGGAAATTAAAAAGCCGAGGTAAATCCGTTTCCAATATTTCAATAGAATTAATATTAAATCGATCCAAAAGAGGTATTTATAGAGTTTTAGCACGTGGTGATGTATACCAGGCAAAATCACGGTCTGGAAGGCCCAGAGCGACCAACAAACATGTTGATAGGCAAATTAGGAAACTTACTTCAAACAGATATTGCTCTGCAAATCAGATTAAAAATGAAATTGCCACCAAGGTTTCAAGAGAAACTATACGTAGAAGAATTGTGGAATGTGGATTTTAAAAAAAATCTAAACTTAAACGTAAGCCACGGTTGCAGTCTCATAACAAAGAAGCCATACTAAATTGGGCTCAGCAGCACATGTGATATAGTGACGAATGGTTGGAGGTAATCTTTAGTGATGAAAAAAATGGAACTTGGATGGCCCAGACGGGTTTTCTTACTACTGCCATGATCTTCGTAAAGGTGCTGTGACTCAGTTTAGCCGACGTCAAGGAGGAGATTCAGTGATGGTTTGGGGGGATTTTCTTTCAACGGCCAGACTTCCATAGCGTTTACAAAGGGGAAGCAAAACTCTGAGAAATACCAGGAAACCCTCGAGAGTAATTTGTTACCATTTGGGAAGTTTTTATGTGGACCCAACTGGAAGTTTCAACAAGACAACGCCTCTATCCACACATCCAGCTCAACGAAAGATTAGTTTCGATCAAAAAAAATCACGGTTCTCGATTGGCCTGCATATAGTCCTGACTGTAATCCTATAGAAAATGTATGGGGGGTTCTTACAAAAGTAGTATATGCCAACGGAAAGCAGTATACCACAGTTCTGCTTCAACAAACTTCTGTTCAATTAAAGAAGCCATTGAAGCAGCGTGGTATGGTATAAAGCCTGAAACCCGCAAAAGCTTGTGTTTTCGATGAAAAAACGTGTTTTTGAATTGATAAAACAACGAGGAAGCTTTTTTAACTATTGAAACTTTTCACTTGTTTCCAAAAAAAAAAAAAAATCGATATGTGCCTAAATTTATGTGCAACGGATTTTCGTCATTTTTCTATGTTTGCGACTAATTCGCCACGTATTTGTTTTTTTTTCACTTTCAAAATTATATTTTTGAATACATGTGTGCATATGTTTAAGTGTAATAAAGATTAATTCTGCTCTTTTAATACTAATTTGTAAAGCATCATATTTATGTAGTGTCTAAGCTTTTGTGCAGGACTGTATGGTTGGAAAAGTTTTATAAAGTACATATTCCTTATTTATGCCGAATAAATTCCGGTTAACCTAAAGAATCGTGACCGGCAATTTTACGCCAAATCTTGTAACCCCGATGGCAACCTTTGGCAAAATTAGCAATTGCATTGACAATTTCTAAATGTAAATCTATTCAAATCTTAAACACATATAAATTATTCTGGAGTTTTTTATATTAATATTTTATTAATTAGATGCTTAATCATTTTAAATAATTATTTACTTTTTTTAAATCAATTCTTCGGCATTTTAAAGTTCCACTTTTTTTTTTTAATCTGCTCTGCAATTTAATGAATTTTTCCGTTGTTTTAAGTCGGCCATTTTGAAATTAGGTAGTATTTTTGGTCATTTCGAGATGGCAACCATCTCAGCAAGTGCCGGGGTTTGTTATCATTTCGACTTGGCGACAATATTGAAAATTCGTTAAATCCGGCCACGATTCTTTAGGTTAACCTATATTCCTTCATATCTTCATTTATTACCATTTGTAAACATCAATTAAATTAAATTCAGAAACATAATTAAAATCTAGTTGAGGAAATCTGATCCACCATAAAAAAAATAAAGAGATTTAAAAATCAACAAATAAAATACTGATATTCAAATAACAATCCAGCAAATTAATCCCGCGTGCTCTTTTTTTTTTCTTTTTTAATTTTCGTTCACGCTGAACGCGCTGAAATTTCTTTAAATTGAATTTAAAAGTATAAATACTAATCTTACAATGCTATTCCTATGGGGAAATCAGCTCACGTTTTACACTCCTACACCCTTTGGGTTCGAATAAAAAGTATCCTATAGCCTATTCCTGGTTCTAAGCTACCTCCCCACCAATTTTCAGCCAAATCAGTTCAGCCGTTCTTGAGTTATAAATGGTGTAACTAACACGACTTTCTTTTATATATATAGACTAGCTTTATAAACCCGGCGTTGCACGGGTGCACCCTTAATAACCCTAATTAGTAGGGGGTTTTTTATGTAAACTTTTATTTTATACCAATTGATCCCTCCACTGTGGTCCACTCCATCAGGATATTATAATCTCCTCCCAATCTGATATGAGGGGTTGATTTTATCCAGGCCCTTCAGGAGTTTGAGGGCTTTCCCATAGGGCCCTATTCAAATTGCCAGAATAGCTATATGTTATAATGGCCTGTTTATATTTCACAATTAGCGCAAAACGAAATTTCCCAAATCTGGTAAACATTCCACTTCATATTTCATACAACTCGATAGGGCAGGGGGACCCAGTCGGTAAAGACTTTTGTCTTGCATGCGGTAGGTCCCAGGTTCAGGTCCGGGCATCGCCAAAATAACTGCAGACCTATAAACGGCTCGTGCAGCCAAAAAATGTCCGACGAATAATACCCCGTATAGAGGAAGGGCACTTTAAATATCCTCCAAATTCCCAACGCTGCGTACGATGTCGCCCTTAAAAGTTGCATTGGGTACCTACTCACGTGTCAGCTCGTAACTTGACTGTGGTTCTAAATTACGACTCCCGTTTCCAATAGCACTCGTGTGTAGCTTTAATGCGACGATAATTCAAACTAACCCTAACCCATACAACTGGATGGGAATAGCTACCCTACGTTAAATTTTCAACTTCGCCAAAAGCCGCCAATGTCGAAATTCAATCGACCGTTACGCCATCTTAACATCAGAAAAAAAACAGACATTCATCCTCTTGTATGGTTGGAAAAGTTTTATAAAGTACAAATTCCTTATTTATGCCGAATATATTCCGGTTAACCTAAAGAATCATGGCCGGCAATTTTACGCCAAATCTGGTAACCCCGATGGCAACCTTTGGCTGAATTAGCAATTGCATTGACAATTTCTAAATGTTAATCTATTTAAATCTTAAACGCATATAATTTATTCTGAAGTTTTCTTATACTAATATTTTATTAATTAGATGCTTACTGATTTTAAATAAATATTTACTTTTTTTTAATCAATTCTTCGTCATTTTAAAAATTCACTTTTTTTTATAAATCTGATCTGCAATTTAATGAATATTTCCGCTGTTTTAAGTCGGCCATTTTGAAATAAGGTAGTATTTTTGGTCATTTCGAGATGGTAACCATCTCGGCAAGTGCCGGGGTTTGTTATCACTTGCGACTTGGCGACATTTTTTTTGAAAATTCGCCAAATCCGGGCCACACGATTTCTTTAGGTTAACCTGAACGCGCTGAAATTTCTTGAAATTGAATTAAAAAGTATAAATTCTAATCTTACAATGCTATTCCTATGGGGAAATTGGCTCACGTTTTGCACTCCTACAACCGTTTGGGTTCGAATAAAAAGTATCCTATAGCATATTCCTGGTTCTAAGCTATCTCCCCACAAATTTTCAGCCAAATCCGTTTAGCTGTTCTTGAGTTATAAATGGTCTTACTAACACGACTTTCTTTTATATATATATAGATTGATGTTATGATGATTACCATACCTGGTAAAAATGGGATAACATGGCAAACCAATTCTTTTGCAAAAGTTACGATTACTAATGAGCCAACTTACTTACGATTACTAATGAGCTTAAGTTTTAAAGAGGGACACAGTCCCTATTAAAAACTAGGAGAGTGTAACACTAGACGACTCTCAAATACCGATCAATAAATCAATTACCTTTCAGCAATACCTTTAAATCCAAAAACCAAAAAAGATCTATGGCAGCTACCTCTTCCGCATACACAATTTTGTCGAATACTTTATTTTATCCGACTGGTATATGGAACACGTGTACCAAATTTGAAGTGTGTATCTATTTTAGTTCGAACTGTAGAGTTCTTTCAGACAAACGGACTACCAATGTTGAAAGACCACTTTTTAGTATCAGCACCCTCCAAAACGTGTAGGAATTTCAAAATCTCCAATTCGGATTTTTGAATAAATCGCAATACTTTCATTACATTACATTTCGTATTAGGTAATTGAAAGTAAAAACATTTAATAATTTAATGCTAGATTATCGAATATTAAGAAATAAATTGTTTTCATAGTGTGGGTTCGGCCCCTGGTGACCCTGGTTCTGAAAAAAAATCTTGGTTGCTGTGTCTTCGAACATGCTTCGTATACTGGTCGGGTAGGTTGACTTTTTTAACGCATTGTAATGTTAGAGAATTTGTCTGTTAAAAGTCAGATTTTACTTTACAATTGAGTAAAAAAATTCTTTAAATACATCAGTATTTGCCCATTAAAAACAAATTCTTCGTAAAAAAAAACATATTTCCTTTGCAGGTTTTGTTTCAGGTCAATCATGAAACATTTATTTCCTCGAAACTGAGAAAAAACACTGTTAACTTTCTCTAATTTTTCTTATTAAATAACACTTTTAACCCCAAACATCATAAAGCATAATTCGCATTTTACGCTTTTTATCATATAAAAATGGCAATTTAATTCATTTAGAAATTGACTAGCAATCGATAAATTGCATTTATTTAAAAATATTTCTTGGTAGTATTAGCAGAAAACAGAAAATTGATGAAGAAAATTAAAAAGACTTTCACAGAAAAAGCATGAAGAAATAAGTGTTGATGTAAACCGATCAATTAAATCCAATTATATATGTATTATCCATTACACGCTAGTATTTTATAAAAAACTTATTATTTTGCAATGCTTTTAATTATAATATAAAGTTACATTTATTTATTATATTGAAACAGTATGATTGTATGTACCCGAATTAATGAAATGACTTAATAATTAAATGTGATTATGTAAGTTCATCATTATGTTTCATAACAGTGATTCTTTTGAAATGAGTTTGTGGGAATTAAACTTATCGCAAATGTAACTTAAGTAATTAAAATATTAGTAAATGTAAAAACATTGTCAATACATCTTTATGTAACGTACTTATTAAATTTTACTTTAAACAAGAAGTTCATAAAGAACTAAAATAGCCTACTTTCCTGTTACTTAAATACTTACTGAAGTTCTAATCGGGAAAAAAACTAGGTTCCTAAAGTAAATATCATCAACAGCCGTTTCTACACTAGATTTATACACATTAGAAAAAAAATCGAAACACAGCACCCAGCTATAATTTAAACTTCTGAAAGCCAAAATCAACTATTTTCCTTAATATTCTTTCGTAAATTAATTAAATATTATTTATCATCTGCTCGTGATTTATTTGTAGTTCGAAGAATAATTAAATATTTATTGATAACAAAAGTAATGAAACTACTCCGAACTGCATTAAAAAATAAGAAATTGTAAATTAAAACTAAGCATAATTGCATGCAAAAGTATGCCTTGCCGCTTTCTTGGTAGGTAATTAATGAATGATCAAAGAATCACATTGTGCTACATTATGACGTCATTCCAAACTGATTCATGAAAATATTATTTTGCTTCAAATATGTTTAAATAAATAAAGTTTCTCATGCCATTGTTGATTTGGCAACAGTGATTTAAATGACTCAAAATTGATTTTCAATGCTAATTCAATGGGAAATTCGCCGAAAGATAGTAGATTTATGTCCGTCCGGACGTACAGACAGACGGACAAAATGTATGAAAGTTGGGTATCTGAGGTCATAGCTTTCTAACAAAAAAAGAATTTTTAAGATCCGAGGGAGAGAACCGATTTTGGAAGAGGGATACGGACAGATGAACAGACAGACAGACGGAAAGACCGACAGACATACGAACAGACAGACAGATGAACATCAACCGCATTTCAATACCTACAGTGATTTAAATGACTCAAAATTGAATTTCAATGCTAATTCAATGGGAAATTCGCCGACAGATAGTAGATTTATGTCCGTCCGGACGTACAGACAGACGGACAAAAAGTATGAAAGTTGGGTATCTGAGGTCATAGCTTTCTAACAAAAAAAGAATTTTTAAGATCCGATGGATAGAACCGATTTTGGAAGGGGAGTACGGACAGACAGACAGACGGACAGACGGAAAGACAGACAGACATACGAACAGACAGACAGATGAACATCAACCGCATTTCAATACATACAGTGATTTAAATGACTCAAAATTGAATTTCAATGCTAATTCAATGGGAAATTCGCCGACAGATAGTAGATTTATGTCCGTCCGGACGTACAGACAGACGGACAAAACGTATGAAAGTTGGGCATTTGAGGTCATAGCTTTCTAACAAAAAAAGAATTTTTAAGATCCGATGGATAGAACTGATTTTGGAAGGGGGGTACGGACAGACAGACGGACATCGACCGCATGTCAATACCTACTTTTTCATTTTTTTAATTCTTTCGAATTAAAAAAAGAAAAGTAGGCTAAAAAAAGTACACAATGTGCAGGTTATATGGTTATAAAAGTGTACATGTTATAAATTGCTGTATAAAAACGTTTTTTATTTGTTACTTAATCTAAAGCTTAATGCAGAAATTGCATTTTACTCAGTATTATTGAATATGATGTAAATTAAAATTACTCTTAAATTCAAAATGAGCTTTACACTTTCATGTATAATAGACATTTTAAAAAAATTTACGTTAAAATATAGATTTGATTAAAATGTAATAAAATATGCTTGTTCAATTTTTAGCCTACTTTTCTTTTTTTTAATTCGAAAGAATTAAAAAAATGAAAAAGTAGGTATTGACATGCGGTCGATGTCCGTCTGTCCGTCCGTACTCCCCTTCCAAAATCGGATCTTAAAAATTCTTTTTTTGTTAGAAAGCTATGACCTCAGATACCCAACTTTCATACTTTTTGTCCGTCTGTCTGTACGTCCGGACGGACATGATTCTACTATCTGTCGGCGAATTTCCAATTGAATTAGCATTGAAATTCAATTTTGAGTCATTTAAATCACTGTAGGTATTGAAATGCGGTTGATGTCCATCTGTCTTCTGTTCGTATGTCTGTCTGTCTTTCCGTCTGTCTGTCTGTCCGTCTGTTCGTATCCCTCTTCCAAAATCGGTTCTATCCTCGATCTTAAAAATTCTTTTTTTGTTAGAAAGCTATGACCTCAGATACCCAACTTTCATACTTCTTGTCCGTCTGTCTGTACGTCCGGACGGACATAAATCTACTATCTTTCAGCGAATTTCCCATTGAATTAGCATTGAAATTCAATTTTGAGTCATTTAAATCACTGTTGCCAAATCAACAATGGGATGAGAAACTTTATTTATTTAAACATATTTGAAGCAAAATAATATTTTCATGAATCAGTTTGGAATGACGTCATAATGTAGCACAATTGATTCTTTGATCATTCATTAATTACCTACCAAGAAAGCGGCAAGGCATACTTTTGCATGCAATTATGCTTAGTTTTAATTTACATTTCTTATTTTTTAATGCAGTTCGGAGTAGTTTCATTACTTTTGTTATCAATAAATATTTAATTATTCTTCGAACTACAAATAAATCACGAGCAGATGATAAATAATATTTAATTAATTTACGAAAGAATATTAAGGAAAATAGTTGATTTTGGCTTTTAGAAGTTTAAATTATAGCTGGGTGCTGTGTTTCGATTTTTTTTCTAATGTGTATAAATCTAGTGTAGAAACGGCTGTTGATGATATTTACTTTAGGAACCTAGTTTTTTTTCCCGATTAGAACTTCAGTAAGTATTTAAGTAACAGGAAAGTAGGCTATTTTAGTTCTTTATGAACTTCTTGTTTTAATGGAAAATGATATTCTTCTTATAAAAGGGAAGTATCTCATGAAAGGATCGTAAGTTTGTGAAAGTTGTTAGTAAAAAATAATTTTTAAAAAATGGGAATTGGTTGAGTATCTTCTTTTTTTGGCATAAAACAAAACAACGTAAAAAACGCATATTTGGATTAACAAATTCACGTTAAAAGTATTTAGTAAACAGAATTGAACTTGTATCTCAATTAAGCTACAAATGGAAATTTTAATATAAATGTTGTAACAAGATAATTAGTGTGAAATTTCCATGTTTTCTAAACCTTTATCTTGGTAATTGTACATCAGCATGCAGGTTCCCAAAGCACTCATTACTCATATTTCATATTTATACATTGAAGCATCGGATGCTAATCTAATATTTTATTCATAAGCCTGCATTGAATAACTTAAATATTTCTCGCGTTTACTCCAAAACTTTCAACGAAAACGTAAAGACTCAATATCGCACTTTACTTAGAAAAATGACTCATCTCCTATTCAGTTTACATAGAAAAAGTGTCACTTTTCTAATTAATGGGGATTTTGTTTACAGGCTTTGACTTTATACTACATATTTTATTGAATACGTTCTAAATTTCTATACACTGAGAAAATCACAATTTTAAATCTGAGTAAATCTATGTATTTTGAAATGAAATATTTCGTTTCAAGTATGCTTTCAATTCTGAAATACCATATATACTCAGTTTCAAACGAAATTATTTCCCATTCATTAAATGTAGTAAATTTCACCATCAAAGATGGCCGAATAATTGTAATTGACTCGAAATACAATCTTCTCTGAATGGCGGAGGTTCGCATACCACATAAAATCACTACAATTACGGCTTTAGAATAAGATGCCGCCTTGTTAGCGTTGGTAGCCAGCTCAACCATTTATGAAACATGGAATACTCAAAAATGAGTATATATAAGTAAATTTATACTCAATTTAGAAACAAGGATATACTCAAAAATAATCACATAAGATTAATTTCAACTTAGTTTTGCAACAAAGGGATATTACGGGAGTTATATCCCTTCTCCATAGTTGACACTATACAAATTCCGGTGACTCAACTCCAGTATTCCGTTTCATCCAATAGACTTCCCCGGACCAATGTCCTCTGTAGTATACAGGCGTATAAAACCATCACCAGACTGTCAGGTTTTCCAGCAATATGCATAATTTGTAAACATTTATAAATTGTATAAGTTTACCAAATTTTAAAATTTGATTTTTGGAAGATTCATTTATAGTCATCTGCTACAGAAATATGATTTTAAAAAATTAAATAAATAGAAACTTTCAGATAAAAATTTAAATTTATAATCATGCAGGGAAAACAAGTTTACACTTGGGTCAATTTGCTTATCTTTCAGGGGGATATGTCATCCCATGATTCCTCATACCCCTAGACCGCATAGGCCGTACCTTCTTCGGCTGATTTGCCCAGCTAGTCCGCAGAATCCTCATATCCTGCCCAGTCCATGATCTTTCACCCCTAGCTCCGATCAAGGTCCAGCTCTGCCCCTTCCCTTTTACCTTATCCTCCCATCCAAAATCCATCCCTATCTGCACTCCATCCTCACTCACACAGCCAACGTCCAGCTTTGGCCCTGCCCGTCTCCCATTCCATAGATACAGCGGTGAGCTCTTTCCGTTAAATTGCTCGCTCCCGTCATAGTCTTTCTTACAATTTTTTCTCCTTAATAAATAATTATGTTGTCAGTGCGTCCTCTGTATTATTTCAAATCTAGCTACCAGTATAACAATTACCCCGATTTTCTATGTCCAATAATTACCCTGGGTCACCTTAGCCTTTGAACGTTTTGCAGTGACTTGTGGCTTATTTAAGTAAGGAAATTCAATTAGCTTATTATTTGAACTAGACTTTAAAATTATTATTTTTACTATTCTTGCAATTCGATTTTTTTTTAATTCATTTTTATTGAATTACTTGGGCAATCTCAACGAATTTTTTTCTTTTTATGGAGTTGTCTTAGCTTATATAAGTAGTTTAATAGAAAAAATACTTACAATTTTTTAAATATTTATCAATTTCTAAAAATATATATATAACACAATAAATAAATGGAAAACGTTAAAAAATTGCATTTTTATTTTGAGTTCCGAGAAAATTTGCGTGAGTTTCCAGATAACATAATTTTACCAGCTTTACGCCAACATAAGGATAAAACTAAATCCTTTTTTAAAAAATTAATCCCTCTTTTTCATAAAAATTACTCCTCTGTTTGAACACAAATATTGTTTATAAATAAAAAGTGCACGTTTTTATTTAAATAAACTTAATGCATAAGTAAATTACTCACCACCGCCCATATTCTCATAATGCTAGATGCTCCAATATTACATCCCAGCTTATAAAACTGAAACATAAAAATAAAAAAAACCTTAAGATATACATGAGTATTACATTCACAATGCATAAAAGCATTATTTTCCGCAACTTCATATGAATACTAAAATTTTAAAATGCAATGATTTGTTTAAAATCAAGCACACTAATTTACAAGACTGTATCATCAACATAATATGTGTTTAATTTATACCCTGCCCTCGATCTGGACAAAGGAGAATAGCGCTGACCTTCGGTTCTGGCGTGTGTAGGTCCAAATCCCACTTCAAGCATCACAGCCCTTTGAAATATGCTTTAAGCGGTATAGGTTCGGGTACAATTGGACCTAGTTTAGTAATAAAACGGACCAATGTGTTCCTGACCAAATCAATTTCTCTCTCTCTCTCTCTCTCTCTCTCTCTCTCTCTCATCTTTAATGGTAAGTTTATTTTAAAATAGGAATAAAAATTATTATATAAAATTGTTAGCAGCTCACTACATCATACTATAACCTTCCGATATCAACATGATACCGTAATGTAAGAACTCTATATACTGATGCAATAAATCTTATGCTAAATTGCGTATTCTTATGCTAAGATGCTTAAAATCGTAATGCTAAATTGCGATATCGCAATTTAAGAACTCTATACTCTAATATAAAGATACGATATATCGTGTTTACATAACGATATATGATCCTTTTAATGTAAAAACTTGATATCGTAATGTAAGAACTCGATAACCTTATGTAAGGATGCGATATCTAAATAAAGAATAACAAAAACGTGCCAAAGAGATATGATTCAAACACTGTGTGCTATCAGGTACGTATATTGTAAGGCGACTAACGAGGACTGAGCACTATTTCGGAATCTGCAGCCATATTTTATTCCAAATCTATATAGGACCTTAAAAGCCCTATGAACTTATGAGTAAGCGACGATCGAATCGACAAACTTCATCAGATTTCCGACAATGGCTCTTTAAAAATCGATCAGAATTCTAATGGGAAATATGATTGCCTGAAACCGAGTACCTCCAATATCATTCGTAATAGGACGTTCTACCCAGAAATTGGCTGGTGCAGTGGATTCTAATGCAAATACTTTCGTAATATGTTAATAAGAGGTTTATTATTTGAGAATATTATAATTTTGTAATTTTTTGGTACTCGTATCGTAGTTTGTTTTACTGCAAAAACAAAAGATATTTAACCATGATAGTTTAAACTAGATTATACCTTAGTTTGTTTTAAATTTTTTCAGAAGCTTTCTAGTAGCAATAAAATAACTTTTAAAAGTTACAAATATGAAAAATTCTCGAATTGTAAACTACTGTTATATTAGATTTTTGTTACGCTCAATTACCTAATATGAAATATAAGCTAATGAAAGTATAGCGATGGGGTCGAAAATCCGAACGTAAGCATTGTCTGCAACATTGCCTTTTGCCATAAATTTTATAATCCTTCACATAATATACTTACCAATAGAAAAGTTTTTATTTTAAAATGTATTTATAATTTCTAAGTGAAACTTAGAGAGAAAAAATATTCCCATTTTTAAAACAAATATGTACTACCCATATTAAACACGCCTTTTTTTTATAGATATTCTACTTTATATTTTTTTAAGTTCAATAATATTAATAGGAAACTCGTTTAAAAATGCCGTAAACGTACGTTTTTAAACATATCTACATCAAAAATAAACTATTAAGTATATCGATATAACATTACGATTGTAACTTGAAGACGTTTCTGAAAGTTTCGTAAAATGGTTTCGTTTTTTTTTATACAATTGATGGTTATTTGAACACTAAAATTTGAGTGAGGAAATGGCGTGCAGAACCCAAAGAATGCAAATCAATAATATTTACGATAATTCGGCTCTTTCAGGGAAGTTTCAGATTGCGAACAACGTTTTGGATTAACAATGATCAAAAATATGACTTCTCTTTCAGATATTAATAGGTTTTTTTAATGCATATCAAAAAACAAGAGAGACCATCTGTATTATAAACTATTATTTTATACATGTGCTTTCTTCATCTCCAGTGATGTAATCAAAAATGTTTACTTTAATAAAAGGTTATATTTAGCTTCAAATACATAATTATATAAGTAATAATATCTTTTAAAGCTATATTTTAATTAATTTTCAGTCGCTTTAGAATATAAATCAAGAACATCCAATCAGACACATATAAAGTAACAAATAATGTAAAAATTCCTATTTTTTAATTTATTTATATTTTTTAGTATTACTTTTCAGTTTAAAAACTTCTAAATAGTAGAGATAAATAACCCGATACATATTATTTTAGTTCATGAAAGTAATAGAATTTTTAACTATATAATTGTCGATAAAGTTTGCATTAATTCAAATTTATTTTAGTAACAGAACATTATTTTTAAATTTTTTTAAGTAAAAGTTGTATACATTTCGTAGGTAAAGTCTATTTCATCCAATACTGAGTTTGAGTCCATTTGAAAGTCATATCATATGACCATTACACAATAGTCTTAGATTACATAAAAATAGATATAATACATTCCTTCGTTTTCTCTATTCAAAAAGAAGAACAAGATGTTCAAACAGAATCTACAACACTATATATAAGGTAACAAGATTTTCATATCATTCTACATTCTGAATGCATCCAATTTCAAATAAAATATTGCAAAATGAATAAATTCGATTTTATGATTTTCGTGAAATTTTAAGGTATGATTTGTGTTGTAGAAGCAATAAAACCGGATTGTATTTGCCTTATCCTGATATCTGTATTTCAAATACTCGCATTGTTCATTTAAATTCATTCGATGAAAATCTTTTCGACACGCAAAAAACAAATAAATATTTAAAGTAAGGAAGAGGATTGATATTCGGCTGTTTTTAAGTAGTATCTTTTTTTAATAAGTGCAATAATTTAATGTAGTAGATAATATAGCCGTTTCGTCAGTATGAAATCCAAATTCTAAAGCAAACAACCAGTTCCACAGACAAATAAAGAGCTTTAGTGGAAGAACGTGCTAAGTGAAAAAAAATTTAAAATTGAGATTTTTGTGTCAATGAATGTTATTCATTCCTTTAAATGAATGAATGAATGTTATTCATTCCTTTAAAGATAACGAGATTCCCTTTTTATAACCTTTAAGTTAAATATATGTTTTACCTTTTGTAAGTGCCGTTTTTAACATATCTAAGTGCAAACGAAAAACTTCACTTTCTCATTTTCACCTTTTTGTCACTTAGCACCTTCTTCCACTAAGCTCTGCTAATGTGATAGTCGAATTGTAGCTAGACTCCAGCTGAGTTTCATTCCAAAGTTATTTAATAGTTTGATCAAAAATGTGTATTATTTTAAAAATAATTGCGAACTTAAAATCCTTATTTTATCTTATTTAGAGGTAGATATGGTAAGATGACGAACTCAGTAAAATGAAGAACATTGAATATCTCTTTATTAGTAGGAGATAATAGAAAATCAACAAGTTATTTTATGACCGGTTTACTAATGACAAGGCTCACTGCAAATGATTCCAGCACAGAATTTTTTACGAGCCGTGTGTGGAGAGAATAAAGAGCTATATGTAACACTAACAGCCAGTTTTGTCACAGTTACGTCGCTGCAACGTAATTTTTTGTCACTCTAGGTCACAGTCGCAATGTTACAAATATGTGACATCACAGTGATATCGCGTAAGTCACCGTCACAATGTGACTGGTATGCGATATCAAAAGGATGTCACTATGCGATCTTGCAGCTACATCATATTGTGACTTGTATGTGATATCGCAGTGATGTCATCTAAATCCCAGTCACAATGGGGATATCCCACAGATGTCGCAATGTGCTCTTGTAGTGACATTACATTGTGACATGTATGTGATGACACAGCGATGTCGCTTTAATCCCTGTCACAATGTAACTTGTATGTGATATTCCAGTGATATCACAATATGATATTGCAGTGGCATTGTGTTGTGACTTGTATGTGATATCCCATTTTTGTCCCATACCAATATGGCTGCAACATGATCTATGTGACCTTGTTGCGATGTCAAGTTCGTCGCTAATTCGCCACGCAAGTCACCTAGGTCGCATACAAGTCGCAATGCGACATTGCTGCAATATTATGTTAATCACTATACCCAGCTAAAAATAAACTGCAGTTTTTATACAGAAGCGAAGTGATTTTGAAGTATTTCTACAGTCAACTGCAGATTTTCTGTAGAAGAATATCGACTGTAAAAAAACTTCAGTTATTTTGCAATAAAATCTAAAGTTAATTTGAAGTGATTTATTTCAGGGGTTACTGTGAGCTGTTAACTTCAAAAATACTGTACATTTTTTGAAGGGCCATCTTGATTTTAAATACTTTAACTTATCTAAAGGTGATTTGAAGTGATTTATTAAAATATATATATATATATATATAAGCTGGTTAACTGCAAAAATACTGTAGATTTTTCGTAGTTTCATCTTGGCTTAAAATATTTCAGCTATTTTTTGTTAAACTAATCTAAAGTTTATTTGAAGTTATTTTTTAAAAAAATAATGTGTGCGTTAACCCCAAAAATACTGTACATTTTTTTGTAGTGAATCTTTATCTTAAAATTGCTCTTTATTTTTGAAATTAGTTTTTATATTTTACACTTGTAGTAATTGTATCCCAGTTAAAAATTGTTGGAATTTTTCGCGGAAAAACATTTAATTTTTAATGTAAACATTTGCAGTTTTTTTGCAAATTAGCTTAATATTTTACGCATGTAAAACGGGTACATTTTTGTTGTGCCTTCCTGTGGCAAAATGTTTGCAAAAAAAATTATTTCTGTGTTGGCAAAATATTCTTAAGTTTCCAGGAAAATTTAAAATGAGTTTATTACATTAAATTTAGTAATGAGGGTTTTTTTGTAATCTAGCTAAGTTCAAATCGCAGATCTAGATTTTGTTAATCTGTAACTTCTAAAAATTCAGAAACGATATCAAAGCTATAATTGGCGATTCAAATTCTTTTTTCTAATTTCCATGGACGTTTTTGATTTGATTTTGCAAAAAAGAAAATAATGCCACCTATATAAAGAGACAGTAAAACTTAAACAAAAAAAGCAGATTTAAAAATTATTTGCTTAATATTTCAGTTTGCTCAATAGCTTTGCTCTCACCTTTTTATAGAAAATTTAAAAATAAATTAATCTTAAAGGAATTCTTAAGATATATTTTTTTTTCTAACTCACAAAATTTGCATCCAATTTATTTATTACCTTAGAACAATTAATTAACAATTTTAACCTTAGAACAATTAATTAACAATTTTAACCTTAGAACAATTAATTACCTTAGAACAATTTTAACCTT
>CM033278.1:11586306-11797114 GCA_019343175.1 Oedothorax gibbosus
CGGCGCCCAAATTTCCTTATATTTATATCTCTGGAATGGCAACAATCGAAATGAACAAAAATACTACTAATTTCAAAATGGACGACTGAAAACAACAAAAAAGTGTTTGAAGTGTTTGAAACAACAACTTTATAGGATAGAATTAGTAAGTTTAAATTTAAACATGCATAATATTAGGGAAGTTTAAGGTTTGAAAATTTAAATGGGGTTGGCGAGCGATAGCGAGAAGGGGGCGTGCCTCCTAGTTGTTAATAAAAAAGGAAAAATTCAAATTGTTTTTAAATATAGTTTCTAAGCGTTGATGGCTACCACGGTTTCCAATTTATTTACAAATGGGTGTTAGTCGAGCAGCGAAATATTTTCACAATAATAGCCATTAATTTATAAGCATCAATTTATAATTATTTTATTTTAAAAGGATACTAAAGGCAGTTAACCAAAAGGACCATGTCCGGATTTGGCGCCAGTCGAAAAATGTCGCCAAGTCAAAATAACAACAAACCTAGCGTTCGCCAAGTCTGTGAAATGACAACAAATAATTACTGCTCAAAACTGAAAAAGTCTGCTAAGAGAATATGAAAGATTTCCTTATAAAAAATTATTGTGGCATTTGCGATCGTAGATCGTAGCGATATTTTAAAATAAGAAAATCAGAACTCAACAGTTTTCTGCAAGTTCAAAACAATGTGCACAAAAAATAATTTAAGAAATGAGTTCTATTAATAATTAATGATTATAGTATTTATTATTTTAAATATATTAATACAATTTAAGAATTCTTTACGATGAAAGAAATGGACAGGTTCAACTTATAAGGAAAGTAGCAAAATGAATTCTCCAATACAAACAGAATACATAGAAACTTAACTATTTGATAATTATTCGTTTAAAATACGATCCGTTGCGATTTTCGAAGCCAATGGCTGCCATAATACCAATTTGTCGAGGTTACCATATTTGGCGAAAAAATAGCCGGACATGTTCCTCAAGGTTAACCCTTAAGGTTAGACTAAAATATTTCAATGAACGGTGAGCGAGCGAAGCGAGCCTGGATCGCGAAGCTATCCAAAGGGAACTGCGCAAGCAGTTCCCGGGGTTGGCGAGCGATAGCGAGAAGGGGGCGTGCCCCCTAGTATTAGTATATTATTGCATTTACTAGACTTGACCGCTGGAGTTACAACAGAACATGTTATTTTAAACTTAATGCAAACTCTTAAATGAGCAATTTTCTGGTCTTGAGTGGCAACACAAACGCTAAATGCGAAAATTTTATTTCTCGTGTCTCAATTGGTGAATCAATGTCACGTGGGAACAGTGCACCAATAAGAGCACTGGTACAAGGAAGAACGTGATTGAAAGCTGGAAGAAATACGTAACCAGATACAAGCCAAATTAAAAGTTTTTCCGACGACTAGTGTAAGTAATGAAACCTTATGCGTCATTTTAGTTTCGAAATGTGTTTTTGTTATGCTAAACCATTATAATGACCGCTGCTATTCGATCAAAACAATATCTATGCGATCATTAGTCGCTGAAGAATAGCCTATCCTGTATCGAATGGCATATTCTTACGTATCTTGTTACCACGTAATATTTTATGTAAGCAGTAATTTTGTTCCATATCACACACACACAATTGTTACATGCAACGTGCTCAGAAAAATGACGGAATATTGTTTGGTTATTTATTGTATGGGCTATAGACTGACTTACCTATATGTAGAGGAAAGGTTGGGTAGGAAAATTACTGCAATGGCCGATGTTGTGGTTTAATAAATTCAAAAACAATTGGATTTCTCTTCATACACTACTTTATTTTAAAAGAACAAATCTTCACTTTTTACAACTCACAAATTCGAAAACCAATCTTTTTGGGCCTGGATTGCCTAGTGGTTTAGGTCGCAGACCATTACGCTAACAGTCTGCGAACTAATAGGCCGCGGGTCTCTGATCAAGCACACAAGCCAAAAAAATACATGTACCAACCAACCAAAATTTTCCATTTTCTACAAACTACTGATGCCACCGAAACTATGCTTTATACACAATTTCTTGTACGTTCACAAGTGTACGGGTGTACCCATACCCTTACAATCGGTGATTGTTTTTTTATATAAACTTTTATTTGATACCAATTGATCCCCTCTCCACTGGTCAGCACTCCATCAGTATATTATAATTTCCTCCCATTCTAATATCATCATTAATTTTTTAAAAAAGAAGTCCGATTGTATCCAGGCCCTTCAAGGAGTTAGAGGGCTTTCCCATAGGCCGTGTTAAAATTGCCAGAATAGCTATGATATAATTGCCAGTTTCTATTTTCCCTCCTACGCCCGAAAATGCCCAAAATGTGGTAAACACTCCACTCCATATTCGACCACTCGACAGGGCTAGGGAGCCCAGTCGGTAAGGGCTAGGGAGCCCAGTCGGTAAGGACGTTCACTTTGCATGCGATAGGTCCCAGATTCGGGCCCGGGCATCGTCAAAATAACTGCCGACCTTATTGAAAAATTGCGAAGTTTTACTCTTCAATAAATATTAATAATTATACTACCTATAAACGTATACTTTTCAATCTTCTGATCAATATAGACGACTAAGATCTTTATTTCTCACTTTATTGAAGCTCATATTTTTTTCTTTTATTATTTTTCATCATTTATCTGTGTTATTTGTGTGTGTGTCTGTTTAAATTATATAATATCTTTTTCTATTTCGCCTATACTGGATTTCCATGTTTCCCCTTGGCGTTCGTTTGCTTTAATTTGTTGTTATTGTTTTTTGTGATAATAAAAGTTATTATTAATTCAGATTTATAAGGTTATATATATAGTGTTATTTTATAGTGTCAATAATAATATAACAGGAAATCATAACTCCTATGCATTCAGGCATTCCCTAACCCAAACTATAAATAGTTTAACTCATTAAATATATATAATTTCTACCATTGTTATTCCACTCCAAACAACTCTAAATGCAATCTCGAATTTCCAGCGAACAATCTAAGGTAATACATCACAATCCACTGTTAGAGCTTAAGCAAATATATTAAACTTTGCATTTCCTAAACACCCTAAATTAGTCTTTTATCTACCCAAGTAATTAAATTTTGAACTTGTGAGTGAAAGTTTCGTACTATAAAATAAATTATATTTTAACGCTTTACATCGAAAACTTATAGTAGTTTGTCTGAATCTTTTATGAACTTAAAACTTTTCAATTTAATCAATTAAACAAATTCTAACTTCGAGGGAATTACATTTTAAGATTTAAAGTTAATGGAAATACTTTAACTTTAATCTTATAGTTGTGAAAATTCCATTTACATAATACTTTTTTACTTAATATGTAACAGTAAAAAATGTTTAAAAATTTAATTTGGATGAGTGTTTAATTTTCTTTCATCACATAAACATAAAAGTTGGAGTATTAGTATTAAAATTAATGCACAAGTTTTCCAAATATTTTTAGCCTACTTTTCTTTTTTTAATTCGAAAGAATTAAAAAAATGAAAAGGTAGGTATTGACATGCGGTCGATGTCCGTCTGTCCGTCCGTACCCCCCTTCCAAAATCGGTTCTATCCATCGGATCTTAAAAATTCTTTTTTTGTTAGAAAGCTATGACCTCAGATACCCAACTTTCATACTTTTTGTCCGTCTGTCTGTACGTCCGGACGGACATAAATCTACTATCTGTCGGCGAATTTCCCATTGAATTAGCATTGAAATTCAATTTTGAGTCATTTAAATCTCTGTAGGTATTGAAATGCGGTTGATGTCCATCTGTCTTTCCGTCTGTCCGACCGTACCCCCCTTCCAAAATCGGTTCTATCCATCGGATCTTAAAAATTCTTTTTTTGTTAGAAAGCTATGACCTCAGATACCCAACTTTCATACTTTTTGTCCGTCTGTCTGTACGTCCGGACGGACATAAATCTACTATCTGTCGGCGAATTTCCCATTGAATTAGCATTGATATTCAATTTTGAGTCATTTAAATCACTGTAGGTATTGAAATGCGGTTGATGTCCATCTGTCTGTCTGTTCGTATGTCTGTCTGTCTGTCCGTCAGTCCGTCCGTACCCCCCTTCCAAAATCGGTTCTATCCATCGGATCTTAAAAATTCTTTTTTTGTTAGAAAGCTATGACCTCAGATACCCAACTTTCATACTTTCTGTCCGTCTGTCTGTACGTCCGGACGAACATAAATCTACTATCTGTCGGCGAATTTCCCATTGAATTAGCATTGAAATTCAATTTTGAGTCATTTAAATCACTGTAGGTATTGAAATGCGGTTGATGTCCATCTGTCTGTCTGTTCGTATGTCTGTCTGTCTTTCCGTCTGTCTGTCTGTCCGTCTGTCCGTATCCCTCTTCCAAAATCGGTTCTATCCCTCGGATCTTAAAAATTCTTTTTTTTTGTTAGAAAGCTATGACCTCAGATACCCAACTTTCATACTTTTTGTCCGTCTGTCTGTACGTCCGGACGGACATAAATCTACTATCTTTCGGCGAATTTCCCATTGAATTAGCATTGAAATTCAATTTTGAGTCATTTAAATCACTGTTGCCAAATCAACAATGGCATGAGAAACTTTATTTATTTAAACATATTTGAAGCAAAATAATATTTTCATGAATCAGTTTGGAATGACGTCATAAAATGTAGCACAATTTGATTCTTTGATTATTCATTAATTATCTACCAAGTTAGCGGCAAGGCATACTTTTGCATGCAATTATGCTTAGTTTTAATTTACATTTCTTATTTTTTAATGCAGTTCGGAGTAGTTTCATTACTTTTGTTATTAATAAATATTTAATTATTCTTCGAACTAAAAATAAATAACTTAATAATAACTTAATTTGCGAAAGAATATTAAGGAAAATATTTGATTTTGGCTTTTAGAAGTTTAAATTATAGCTGGATGCTGTGTTTCGATTTTTTTTTCTAATGTGTATAAATCTAGTGTAGAAACGGTTGTTGATGATATTTACTGTTAGGAACCTAGTTTTTTCCCGATTAGAACTTCAGTAAGTATTTAAGTAACAGGAAAGTAGGCTATTTTAGTTCTTTATGAACTTCTTGTTTAAGTTAAATAAATTTTCAAGCCTTTAAATTTTATTAATATCACGATAAAAATGCCAGGAACTCGATAATATTAGTATTGTTTCTTATTTTACAAAATAGTCTGCCAGTAAATTACAAGCCCAACTTTTCTCAATTGAGATGAGTTCTTATTTTTTTACTCCTAAATAATTTTATGTCCTTATAATTTTCGGTACATTATAAATAAAGAATAAGACAGAAAGAAATTGTAAAAATGTATAAAATATTAACTTTTAACAAAAACTTTATTAAAAATTAAAACTTGTTACAATGATTATCAAAAACAGGTTAGCATATCTAATTTATTTTTATATCATCTAAGATATTAAATGAATTTGAACTTTAAAAGCGTCCGAAGGATTGGGATCTTAGAAAATTGACCTTGTGTTAGCAAAACCAAGGCACTCTAATCTGATGATAAAGATACAGAGTAACAGGTTGAAATGATAGACTAAGTTTGCTTATGTTTGAGTTCTTAAAAAAAGTTATTCGGTGTAATAAACTTGTATGGTTATAAGCATAGTAAGCAATAATTTATATTTACAACAATAAGAAAGGAAGACATAATTATTCAATAAAGTAATTCGTTAAGGAAACTTAAAACATTTTTCACTAATGCACAAATTAAAAAAACAGAGCTCAATCTAATATGCATTAGGGTTCAATTTCTTTTTAAAAATAGGAAACTCTAAAGAAAATAATTCAATAGATATAATATAAAAAAATTGAAGGCGAAATTTTTAATCAAGGAAGTTGTTTAAATTACGAACCACGAAGGTTTTCTTTTAATTTCGCATCATAAAATTGGTATTACACTTTAGGTAGAAATTGACAACTTTTATTCAATATATCTTCGTTTTTTCTTAAATATGTCAAATATGAGTTTGTATATTCATTTAATAATATTTATTTGTTCTGATTTAATCCTAATTAAATATAATAATGCCTGCCATTAGAGAAACCTCTTACTTTCAGTTTCGCCGAATATTTAATTTTTGGTCGTCTCCAAAATTCTAATATTTGTGGTGATTAAAATCCTCATTAAAAGACAATCCCTTCAACAAAATAATTAAACCTTAACACAAAATTATACTTATCACACAAATTTAACTTATAATCCATTACATTATAAAAGCCACAAAGCACCCACAAAATTGCATAAATCTACATTTCGCGGGCTCAAATCCATTAAATTCCCGCCTTTATGGAGGCTATCGAATAATTAATATTCTTCGTAGAGGGTGGATATTTGTCCTCCTCCGTTGGCAGCAGGGAAGTTTGTGTGGGTGTGTGGAGGGGGGAGGGGGGACGACGATGAATTAAGGGAAACGGGGTCAAGGATGCTGCAAAACTGGAGAATAAGGAGTGTGGATGGTCCTGGAATATTTTCTTCTACAGGATAAAAGGAAAAGCCAGCACCTATTCCGGGATTTTTTGGTTTACTTGCGGTACTATGTGTACACAGCGACTACGGTCCAGCTTTAAAGTTTTGTTGCATCGAAAATTTACAAAATAACCCTATTTATTAATCAATTTCCGAAGTTAATTTTTTTAGAAGAAGTTATCTTAAAGTCGTAAATTAAACGATTAAGTTTTCAAAATTGATTGAAAGAATTTCAGAACAAATTAATATAATCGCTTTAACCGATATTTGGACGGGGGGGGGGGGGGTCAGGTACGACCCCTAACTTTGCATATTTTTTGGCCTATCAAAAAGTATTATTGTGAGTGAATGATGTTTTGCATTGATTAAGGACATGTTTATAAATGCAGGGAAAATCTGAACATGAAAAATTCGATGGCATTTATGATGGATTTTTTAAGATAATTTCTTTATGGTTCGATGTTATTTACCATTATTCAGCTTTTGAATAAATAAATTTCTGAAAACAATTAACTCATTTTATGGCATTTTCCATGCTAGACTATAAATATAACAATACAAAGAAATTAGTTCTTAATGTTGCATAATCACAAGCCAATTTGTAAATAATTTATTTCTAGAGGCATTTCATTCATTAGTAGAGGGGAAAAAAATTCTTAAAGTACTCTAAGAGAAAAAATAGATTTACAAAAACTTTACAAGCTTTACACAAAAAACAAGATTAGATTATTTTATGTGTTTTTAATAACTTTCTCAAAATTAAAAAAAACTGTGACAAAATAAACATGTTATTACTTGGCTAATTCATGCATTTTACACATACTTTTTTTTATCGAAAATTAATTTATAACACAAAAAATATTAATTTATAACATAAAAATTATTAACGATAAACGTGAATAAAAAAAATTGAAGCACATGATATTTTAAGCTTCTAAGTTTTTATATGGCTCTCTTTCAGCAAGTCTAATAACAGATTTATAATACATTTAATATCATTTAATATATAAGAGGATTCTTTTTATTATATCAATGTTTTCATTAGATGATTAGATGTTTTCATTCACTTTTTATATATAACTAACGGTTCTTAAGATAACGTTTTTGTTTTAAAATAACATTTGCTGTTTAATTTAAATGACTTGAAGTAGTCTACTCTGTAACTGAGCTAATTTAATATTTTTTTTATTCTTAAGCATACATTTAAGATTACTCATTGAAGTTGTATGCATATTTTTAGAGGGTTTCCTTATATTTTTTTTCTCAACAAAGTTTTTTGCATGCTTTTATTTTTTAACTTAAATAAGATAAAATAGGAGGATAATATTTATAAAAGGATAAATATTTAATTTACAGTAAGTGATACCCGTTTTCGTATGAAGTAAAAAAAATTAATTAAAAAAATTAATTTACTTACACACGAATTTTTTTACTGTTAGTTAAATCATCAAGATATAATAAAAATTGTTAAGAGTCAGCGTGTGTATAAGAGGTGAAACCTGTATAAAAAAAATCCTTAATTTGTACTTATCCGTAAATGAATATTTAGTGGTGGTAAGGGTTAACAATATTAATTTGATTATAAGGAACCGAAATTGATTCCGTATCTGATTCATTCAACTTTTATTGCGGCATAATGTCGATTAAATTTAAAAATTTCAATAATGATGGTCACATATTTATATCCCTTCAGTGAATTCATCTATAAATCGAAACTTTAACATGACCTATCATGCGTTAATATTAGTTTATATTTGAGTTAATGTTAATTTATATGAAGTAGGATAATATGAAGATTGTTATATGTTTCATGTTGATAGACCCAAATACCATCACACTTTATAACGGATGCCTAACCTGAAAAAAATGAACTACATTGTTATAGTGCTAACACTCGCTACCTCCAGTTTTAGAGAGTAACAAACGTATTATTAAATTACGTTACTCCGTAAATTTGATGCAATGTTACTCCATAAAGCTGGAGTAACGTTACACCATAATTTTTTACTCAACCACTCTATTGACTAAACTCTTCAGTATAGATCGGGCTCTCCCATTTCAAGTCCTCAATTTTTCGTAAATTTTTGCCAGAACTGTTTAGTAAAATTCCGGTATTATCTGAATCTGACACTTTGCACTAACGTTTTTTTGGACGATTCCCCAACACTATGTCAATATCATTCAGAATGACAAGCCTGGCCAAAAAAAGTTACACATGAGGAGGAAATGTGACCCGACAAATTCTTCTCTAAATAACAATTCTCGTTTGGGAATTCGCTTTCGATATCAAACCCCACCAGTCGAATCAATCAAATGGGACATCTGTAAGCCCCCTGCAATTGAATCGGTGAGTGCAGAACAGCGTCAGTCACAAATTTCAAATTTTTCAGGCGGGAGAAAAAACGTAATAACTCCTCCACTCCTTCTGCACTCAACACTCGAAACAAACGTCCTGTATTTACGGAACTACTCAACAGAATAACGTAGATTTTGCACCCAACACGCATCTTGCCTTTCTAAGCTTATTTTCATTGAAAACGAGTTTTCGGATTTTTTTGACTGAAGTGGTTTCTGCACTCACCGATTCAATTGGTAACAGGCCTGTTCTAGAATAGAACGTTAGAACAATGTTTAATGATGTGAAAGATTCACTTTTTGTTGTTTTCACGTGTTCTTTTTTAACCTTCTCTGGAAAACGGGAATTCAATTTCCCACCAACTACCAATCACCCTATGAATTGGATTAGTTCTGGATCGTAGTAGAAATATCTACAATTCATCACGAGGGTGCTCTAGTGTACATTGGGACAGACATGCTCATTAAATCTAGTTCAAAGTTCGGAATGCATGAGCTTATATTATGATGTATTATATGATGTAGCTCTCACTAAAGATCACCACTTAATCAGTTGGCTTTTCATCTTACAAAAATGCTTTAATTGATATATTTGAGTTAAGTTATTTTATATGAATTAACTAATATGAAGATTGGAATGTTTCATGTTAGCGCACCAGCAATGTCAGCAAACTTTATTTTAGATGCTAAATAACCTTTGAAAAGGAAAGCAAATCTTTTCAATTGTTACAGAGTGAAACAAATTACATGTATTTCTAGCTTTGGAAAATTTGTTCAATACATTTTAGGATCACTCCTCAAAAAACAAAAAATATTATAATAAAAATTTCCCCCAAAAAATTATAAGGAAAAATATTGAAACTTGGGTTTTTAATTTTACTTACATTCTAAAGTGAAAATATAACAACTAAAAAGATTACGCAATTTAAGTTAGCTTTCAAATTTAAACTTAACATCTGGCAGTCCATAGACAGAACTACTTTTGACACGGACATGACCTTGCAATAATGTCATATACAATATTAATCTTTTATACACGGACAAGATGAAAATCTGTAGAAGACTTTATTTTTACAGAACTTTATACGTTTATATCCATTATAATAATTAGATTGAGTGTTTTATATGTTCTTTTACTACCTATTCAGTTAAAGAAAACGGTTATTTTAAAGAAAGGATATTTAATTATGATTTACTATTCAAAGCCAAAGAGAGGCAGCCTATGTACATGATTAGTCATAGTGTGTGAACACAAATTTGAACATAAAATATAAAATTACAACTTTTCCTATCATGCGATTCTTTAAATGGATTTTACCTGAGAAATAATTGTGTAGTCAATGACAGTTTATATTCGTTCAATATTAAATTACAAAGTAAACTTAAATAATAAAAAATAGCAGAATGAAAGCATGCATGTAGAGCTGTTTACAAATAATTGATCAGTTCTGGAAGTGTAGAAATCAATACTTCTAAATTAAAACAAAAATATTAAGCTATGTTCTGGATAGCACCCGAAGCAAGCGAAGAATCCAAAATTTGAAGGGGGAAAAATCAAGTAAATAGTTTTAAACAACAGTAACTCATAACCAAATGTTCTTTAAAAGCCAATACATTCCCCAAATTTTCAATCGATTCCAACTTTGCTATACCATGTTTCAAACTCCTTCCTGTATGAAACTCCAAGAGTAGAATTCAAGACTTAGGTTAGGGATTTAAAAAATGTTTTGGCGTCGGACAAAAGGATGTAGTGGGAGGATATTTGCATTTAATTAATCACTGGGGATCGTTCGTTTGGAAATAACAAAGAGTAAACATAAGGCTGCGGGCTTCGAAAAGAATAAGTAGTTTTAAATTATAAATTGTTGTAAGAAAGGTATGGTAATAAACTGAATATATTAAAAAGCAAAGATAAAAATGAAAGTTTAAGGGGAGGAATTTATACTTTATGTGTCAGATGTACGGGTTAATGTGTATTTTTAATGGATATAGTAAATTTAAAAGTTCACTGTTCAAAAATTTGTGCTTGGTCACCATAATAATGGTTCTTAGAAGCTGAAACGGCTGTGCTGTGATATGTTACCCCACATTTTAAGTATTCGGTTGAGCCAATTTTCAGGTTTTGGAAGCAAAAAATTTGAGAACCGAATAACAAAACGGTGAAACATTTCATAACACAGCCGCTGCAGCTACTAGGAATCATATTGTTAATGAAGGCCAAATTTTAAACAGTGTACCTTCGAAGAGGGTAACTTTGGCTCACGCGTCGGAAGAAAGATTTGTTTCTTAATTTCTCTTCATAAAATGATCCCATCTTAACTTGTTTTACATTTTTGGAAAGTTGAAACCATTACCTTTCATTTCATGTAAAAAAAATCTCATTCTAAGTTTGGTAATACCACAAATATCATGTGTATTCTTAGAAGCATTTAATGACAAAAATATATTTCATCCAACTGTTGTTTGGAACATCTAAAAAATATTGAAAATAGATAAAGAAAACACACTATTTTATTTATTGGGATGAATATTACACCATTTGTTTCAAACTTAGTTGAATACTTTTTATGCTATATATAATTATTGTTCACCGGGAAACTTTTGCCGATGAATGAGACTAACTTTGGCCCAAGATGTAAGGATTTCTTAATGGAACTGTACACTTTCAAAAATGTATGTAAAAGTGTATTCTGTTTAAATATTTTTGAAGAAACCTTATTCTTATGATTATCCATTTTTAAAAAGATTTTTTTAAAAAAATTAAGCAATTCTATACAATAAAGAGATAAGATTATTAAATCTTCCTTTTAAAAATAAGTTAAGTTCCCCTTTTTAAAAATGAAGTTTACATTTTTCTCTTTTAAGCGACAATCAATAGTGTGATTCATAATGCAATGTCATTCTACGATGCAGTGTAATGTAAATGTTAAGTTATAAACCATTTTTAATAAGTTTGAAACTTATAACTTTGTCCATTTTTATATTGATACATTTTAATATTACTATTTAATTCTGTAACACAGCCCTTAAGGGTGGTTAAAGGCACGTTTCTTATGTATTTCATGCTGGGGCCAAAGTTACCTGACCGAATTCCAACCGCGTCCTAATTTTTTTTAACTAATACCATTTTTTTAATTTATAAAATTGAACAAAAATACTTATAAACTATTCCTCAAAGTTCAATACTTAAAATGCAAGATGATTTCAAAGTGTTAAAATATTTTTTGTAGCTTAATTTTTATTCTTATAAAAAAGGCATTTCGGGCCAAAGTTACCCGTATTGAAGGTACTGATAAATCAATAAATAGTTGTGTTAACAGTGATATAAAAAAACTATCAAATAAAGGAAATTAACATTTCTTTCTTTACATTTCTTACTTATCGCATTTAATTAATTGTTTTAATATATTTAATTATGAAATTAGTATATTAGGTTTAGTCTGTTAATTATACATATAGTGAATCGTTTATTCCGTTAATTGTGTTATTCAGTTGTATCTATTCACTTAATTATTCATTTATTTAATTGTAATAATTATAATGTTTAAGACTATCTCAGACATTTGTATTTTTAGTTTAAGCATTGTATTTTATATTTTTATGATGATGTATCGTATGTAAAAGATTTACAAATTTAAAGTGAAAGCATAACAACTGAAATTACATCAATGACCGTATGAATTTGTGATAGTAATTTAATGACTCTTGAACATTCAAACTGAAGGGTGTATTGCAAAACTCACATTCTCCAAAGTATAACTAATATAAAGGGCCCTGTCCTTACGTTTGCGACTTTGTCAAATTGAATTTGTTTTCGTCAAAAGTCACCAATGGGGCCTGCCCCAATATCTTAGTTATACTTTGAAGAATGTGAGTTTTGTAATTAGACGCGACAACTATCGTCAACAAGGATATATTGTTGACCTTACACTTTGGCGATACTAATAAAGATAAAAAAATTTCAATATTAATAAAGCATGAAGTCAATCTCTAAAAGGCTTTATATCTCTAAACCATATTAAATTTATACATTAATGTTTTAAGATTGCTTGAGCCAAGTTTATATCAGAAAACTTTATTTCTAATTCTTATTGCTTTTAATTCTGAGATTTTTATTAAGTTTACAAGTCTTAATGGGAAATTTCGAGTCTTGTAAATACACATCGAAACAATTTGTTTACTATTTAAAGATGTTTTTTTTACAATTGAAATTTTAATCAATTTCTCTAGAATACAATTTGTAAGACATGCAAATCGGCTAAGAAATTTGTAAGTCAATTTTATTACAGGTGGCGCTTTAACATTAACAATTTGAAAAATAACTTTTCCAAATTAAAATCAATCAATTTGGTCTGTGAAAGAAAAAAGCGCACTTTATTGATTTAGGAAGAAAATTGAGTTCTTCTCATTCAAATTTGAAGAAGTGTGCCTTTTCTGTTTTTACTGGTTTTTTTAATGAGCCCATTCTTTTTGAAAGGACAAATGTTACAATGCTACATTTTTTTCACATTTTAAAAAATTTCAATTTGTTCTAAAAAAATTGACTATACAAATTAACATTCTGCCCGTTAAAAACGTATCATTGCCTTTTGCCTTCCCATTCTTCTCAATATTAAACTTTTTTTATTGAAATGGGTGTATTATTTTGTGTAAAATTATTTATTGAAAATTTAAAAAATATATATTCGAACTCATTCGGATGGATTGGGAATATAAATACCTGTAAATCAGCTAAATTTGTCATTTTAAAAATCATTTGTAAAAATATTCAATACAGCCTGAGAAATGTGGCTTAGAAAATATGTTTTCCATTGGATTAAGGGTCTTGTATGGCAACAGATCTCTATACAATTCCAATGGGTAAATTTTTGACCCTGTTTTTAAATAAAGTATACGACATGTACTCCCGAAAACTTACCAAAAAATACAGAAGAAAGTTATTTTGCCATTAAAATAATTAATAAGTACAATTTTAAAGATATTAATTAGTTATAATTAAAACAAAACATTATTTTTAGATATTTACATGCTGTTAGTGCTGTCATCTGTAGTTTGTGAATAATTACTAAAATTTTGTTTAAATTATAACTAATGAATATCTTTAAAATTATACTTATTAATTATTTTAATTGCAAAATAACTTTTTCTGTATTTTTTGTCAAGTTTTCATGAGTACATGTCGTATACTTTATTTAAAAACAGTGTCAAAAGTTTCCCCATAGGAATTGTATAAAGATATGTTACCATACAAGACCCTTAACACAAAGACACTTTGGTTTGGGAATAATTTAAATTTAAAAAAAACACTTGCTTTAATTTAAATTTGTAAACAATATTTTTTTAATATACATGACATACTTTATTTATAACCTGTGGTAGTAAAAACAATTGTAATTTTCTTGTATAAAAAAAACTTTATAATGCTAATATTTCTTTAAGGGTCTCCAAGAATTGGCAAATATTAATGCAATTTCTTTCATAGTTTTTTTTAATATTTGGATTTAAAATGAGATAGTTTAATTTTGGAAATACATTACACACCATTCGTAAATCGTTACATCTTAAACCTAAACCAACTCAATCCTTTAATTGAAACACATACACTAAAAAATTGAAATCACTCCGAGAATGAAAAGAAAACTTTTCGAATATTCGAAAAATTTCAAGCTTTTAAGCGAATCAAAAGTTTATACGCTCTACAGAGCAGAAAGGTAAAATGTTTAGAATGTAAAGAAAAGATTTCAACCACGAAACCTATTCAGAGGGCTTCAACTGTTTCAAGCACTAAAAGAAAGAACTTTCCAAGAAGATTCCACCGTGTTAGTGGAATTAATAATCTTAAACGTCTTAGGAATGTACTTGACATTCTGGACAATTAGTTCCCATTTAATTTATTCTTGACACTAAATATTTAGTTAAATGCCATTAAAGGAATTTTTTATGTTCTTTGGAAAATTTGAAATATGTAAATGGGTAGGTTTCGCATCTTGATTCTTAATGAATGCGGAATGAAGATAAATTCTTCCTCCTCTTCTATTAGTGATATTATCCGTGATAATCATACGTGACATTCATTCACCAATGGGGTTGTTTCACGTCGTGGATGGAAACAGCTTCAACGGTTTGTTTTCATTTGTTGCCTGGAATTACTTTTGTTTTGGTATTCGAAAATGAATTTTCTAAGAATATTTTACTTTAAAATTATTTTAAATGCCAACTTTTTGCTGCGCTGTAGGTTGTTCAAAACATTTGTTAAAGAAAGCTTGCATAGAAATAAAAGTTTCTTTTTATCTATATTGGTCATTTTGATAGTGAAACCGAAGCAACCAATGAAATCGCAGTACAGAGACAAATGAAAACAAGAGCGTTACATCATCTGAAACATTCTCATTGCGGCTGGAGAAAGATATTCTTTTCATTCCACATTTCAAGACATGAAGCATGCCCATTTACATAGTTCAAATTATCAAATAACATGAAAATCCTATTTAACTAAAGATTTAATTTCATGAATAAAGTTAATGGAAAGTGATTGTCAAGAATGTCAAGTACATTTTTAAGAAGTGAAATATGCTTATTGACATTAAATAATCCTAATTCAAGGAACAAAACCTAGGAAGCTTAATTTAAATTTTCTTCAATTCGTTTTGAAAGTATTTAAAATTAAATATGTACTAAATCAGAAGTATTTCATTATTTTAAATCTTAGGTTAAGGAATAGCGTTAAAGGTTAATTCCACGTAAATACATACCACAAGTGAATTTTAAAAATATTTTTTATTCCAGTTGAAACTTTTATATGTGATTTAGAAAAGTTTGAACTGCAAAAATTTTACATCAAAAACTATTATTGTTTTTATCTGTGGCAACACTGAAGTTTCAAAGTGTATGCTTTTTTTGAAAGCATGTGTTATGGTTTTTCATCATTTTGAATTCTTGAATTTTAAGTTAAGTATTATTTTTTATCAGATTTGTTGGTAAAATTATTAAAATACACTATAATAACTATCTTGAAAACACATTTTTAATCGGCATTTATAAATAAAAAAGACTTAATTAGAAAGATTAACATCCCCTGTTTTGGCTGTAGTGTAAGTCACGAAAATATCTAAAAGTTTCTATAACTTTTTAAAATAAGGCTTTGCTTCAAAATTTTTAAGATATTTTCTTTCTATATTAACCTCTGTGTAATTCCACACCTTTAAATTTTAAAATAAAAAGCATTTTCTCTATTTATAAAACATTTTAACTATGTAGTGTAAGTCACAACGTAGTGTCAGTCACAGCTTCTGTTTGATTTATCTATTGTAGATTAGCTATAATATTTGTAGATTACTTATATTCTGATAATTTTGATTTAAGAATGCTATATTAACAGCTAAAAGAAAAAAGAGAGCAAAGGGAAAGACTTTAAGCATGTGGTAAATTTCAAACCTTTAAAGAAAATTAAAGCAAAAACCACTTTACGGACAACACTTTAACTGAAAATAAAACATCTCTTGCAATGTTCCAGCCGTTAGACAACATTGAATGGCATTTCTCTGCCACCAATGTTGGCCATCTTTACCTTTAGTCATGAAAAATGACCAATTGGTGGACTTGGTGATACAGTGAGGGGGAGATAAAAACAGCCACACATTAAAGGAAAATTGACCCACATTCAGCTAAAGATTTTTTCACTTTGTATAAGAAATCTGCCCAAACATATCACTATTATACATTTCTGACAACTGTGTAAAGGGCGAAATAGGTAGATTAAATAACGTTGTTATTGTTTCTAATGCCACTCGGAAACCGAGCCCGGAGTAGAAAACTACCCGATTTTAAGGCGAAGTGGGGCGGCTTCCGTTTTTATTGAGCGCCACAAGGGAGGAAGTCCGACTTTTGCTCGCAGCATGACACATCCGTTTTACAGGAAGGTCCCTTTCACACATCCATTCTCACTCACATATCGGAATTTTGATCCAGATCAAAGGCCGATAACCCCCTGATCTGGTACCCCCAGAGGTATTAATTTGGTATGGGAACATGGAGGACTTTGTGACCACGACATATTTAACGTGCCCCCAGCCACCATTAGCAACACGGCGGTCTTTAGTCGAATACAAGCGCCGACCCAGCAACCATCAGAATTGCGTGCACCGCCGAGGACAGAACCCACAACCCTTCCGATGCGAGCACAACGCTTCACACGACTGAGCTACCGCGGCTCTTTAAATAACGTAAATGATATTAAATGATATTTGCTCATCAAAGGAAAATAAATATTTCCGATTCCTGACACTCGAAAATTACTCTTCTTTTTAAAATTAAACAAATACCTACTTAAAACTGCAAATGTTTAATTAAATCCCCAAAAATACTACACGGCTGATTAAACAAATTTAAATGTTGTAAAAGAAAATACCTCTCAACAAAATTCTGAAAATGAATTTAATGCTGGAAAAAGAGCTTTTAGTTCTTTTTGTAGGAAAATTATCGTTAAATATTTTGTGGGGCAAATGTAAAGATGCTTATTCAATAAAACTGAAACATCTGCAATGGTCGGGAAGTCTTTTTGCGTGGCCTGAGAAGGAAGGTTTTTTCAGACAATGCTACTGAAGAAAGAATTAAGAAATTACCAGAAACCAACTTTAGGGGACGTTGTGTAACTTTTTCTAACTATGATTTTACCATGAATGCAATTTTTAGCTTACCGTGTTCAAAATTATTTACATATGTTATTATTGCCTAAATTTCCATATCTGTGATACAATTCATATGATGTAGTGTAAGTCACAAATTGAATGTAGTGTAAGTCACGCACAAAAATGTTAATAAATTATTTCCTATGATATTTCAATACTTTTTTGCAATTAAATTATTTAGCTCTAAACCTTATACTTAAAATAAGCACTGGTAGAATGTTGATTTACTGCACTGTGAAGAAGAAATTAGAGTTTATAATAACCAAAAATCGACTTCCTTTCATGTAGTGTAAGTCACATCAGGACATTTTTATTATTATTTTAGTAAAATATTAAATTAAAACAGTTTTTACTGATTGCTAAAAATACTATATGTTCAGGGGTAAACTGACATACAATATTTTTTTTTGAATAAATAGAAAATAATTATGAACTATGCAAACGAAATTTGTTAAATCGTCCGATGTAGTGTAAGTCACGCGTGGAAATGCCCTAAACTTTAATTTCAAACTAATTTTTTAATTAGTAAAATGAGTTAAAATATTTTACTATTTAACTAATTGACATATAAATTGAACAAACAGATTATTTGACATATTTCTATTTTCCTAGTTTTCGGGAAATTATATTTAATATAACTAACAATATTTTTTTTAATTACAATATATTAATAATGGACATGTTCCCGTTTTAATGGGCAACTGTTCCACAGGAATGAAAGTAAGTCTTTATTGGATACTGAAACAAGTGGGTGGATCTTAGCCTACATACCACCAATCACTGAACCACCAATGAAATATAGGAATGAAAGAAGGAATAACTACGTCAAGTGAGACAAGCCAAATACACTTTTAATCGTAAGATTGAAACTTGCTTTAATTGGATTACAATATTACTAAACAAAAGATTATTTTGTTAAGATCCTGCAATCACAAAACATCAGTACTGACAAAATTATTTATAATTTATTTATAAGTATCAAAGAGTTAAAGTAAAAGTATGTTAAATGATAAATTTAGATAAATTATAATAACGAAATTATAAAAGACTAAAGTTCACAAAATAAATTTACAATTTTAGTTAAAAATACATTCAGCTTCATTAAGATAAAAGTATTGCTTGAGTAAAGATAATCTTACCTAAAATAGAATTCATCAATTAAAATAACTAATTTTATCTTCTTTTAAGTTTTGAAAATCTTCTATGTTTAGCAAAAAACTTCAAGCGACTTTTTAAATATTTCCTGTATACTTTTCCAAAACTTCAAAAACTTTTAACAAAGAATTCTTTTCAAATTTTTTTTCGATGGAACGAAATGACGTTCGTTTGTCGTCCACAGAAATAGAGTTCTGTTGTTTTTGGTCCCGAAATCGTCTGGTCTTGATGTCACGTGGTCCTGTTACGTCACTTCTTTTTTTTATGGAGGGTCACCATGGAAACACCCGTGGGAATTGAAGTTCTTAGCATCGTTATACAATGGCCGTCATTTCTAATAAACTGCGCCGAAATCGGTTCTGATAGAATTTAAGCGAACTTAACTCAATGCTGCTTATCGCAACGAGTTTTTCTTTATGCTGCCGAAAATTCCGCTCTTTATTTCTTTTTTTCACTTTTGTATGTTTGGAGATGGAATAAAATTTATCCAGAAAATAAATAAGTAATAAATGGCTGCGTTTCACGTCATGAATGGCAACATTTTTATAGCGGTATTGTTTTCATTTTTGTTCTTCTAGAATTATATTTGTTCTGTTGAAAATTTTATCGAATCATTTCAATTTAGTATAAAAACTATTGGAATTGCTAAATAAATTTGGGCAGTGTACGTTTTCATAGCGATTTCTTGTTTTGTTTTCTTTCCCTAACACTTGAAACAAGCTCATTGGTTTTTATAACGTCACGCGCTCCGAACTGCTATTTCATTGGTTGTTTTGTTTTCTTTGACAAAGTGTTGAAACCAGAGACATATAATAGAATGGACTGCGCATTGGCAAACCTAAAGCGATCCCCTCATGGGTCACGTGCTGGGGTAAGATTTACCCCAGCACGTGATCACGACCAGTTGGCGAGTTTTTTCACAACGACTTGAACATATGAGGCCGACAATCTAGTGGTATGAAAAATAAGTTGGGAAAGGAACAAAGATGAATTGCTATTTCGGTGAAAAAGATTGCTATTTTTGGCAACTTATAGCAGCTGTTTTAATAAAAAAAAAAGCTAAACATTATTTTTTATAGTTATATTATCGTGGATCTGATCAATGCATGTGGCGCAGAAGGCTAATTCGAATTTTTACAGAATATTTTTATCAAGAAAATAATCCCTGACCTTAAAAAAGAGCTTATAGAATAATTTACTCTAATCAAAGTATATGCTTTTAGGAATAAATTTCTATAAATATACCTATCTAAACAATCTTACCTGTAAAGTATCACAGATCTTTTTTAATTTATGTTTACATTTTATAAACTGCACAAAAATTAGGCATCTAACAGAGATAAAACGAATGGAAGCAAATATTTCTAATTGAACACAACAGCAAACCCACGTGACTTTGTCATTGATGTGAGTCACCATTGCGGTTTGCCAGGCTAGATTTACCTGATTTTCAGGTCTGGCGACAATTGGCATAGTTCTAACGAAACAGTAGCGATAAGTTGCCAGATGTTGCAACCTTTCTCCTCTTGGCGATTTTCATGATTGGTACGCTTTTAGAAGCTGCTTGACAGAGCAATGAGCAGTCCAATCTATTTATGTCTATGGTTGAAACAAACCCATTGATAAACTATTTGATGAAATTAAAGTCGCATTATAAATAAAAAAATTCTTCTGTTTTACAACAAATGCAAAATATTATTCTTTTTGTCACTTCAGCTACATTTCTTTCGTACAAAGTTGTTTCGGCATATTGTGTCTGGGTCATTCCTCACAAAACATACAAACGTATATGAAGGGAAGTCAACTATTTTGACTAATAATTTGTTATTTGTAGAAAGAAATAAGTTAAATAAGCTTGCATGCTTTGTTCTCTGGGGGAATGGGCGCGCTGGACCGCGGGTCTCCAAACTCAAGTGCCTCAGTGTTAATCCAATGGGGGGGGGGGATTATTTTCTCTGCTACATTTCTCCGGCTTATTGAATATTTTTACAAATGGTTTTTTTAAATAATAAATGTCGACAACTTACAGGTCTCTATAATCCCACTTTTTAAAATTGCTTCGAATACTTTTTGTAAAATTAATTATTGAAAATTTAAAAAAAAATATTCGAACCAATTTTAAAAAGTGGGATTGTCGGGATCTGTAAGTCAGCTACATTTATCACATTAAAAAAATCCGGTTTAAAGATATTCAATACAGCCGGAGGAAAGTGGCAGAGAAAATATTTTGTTCTCCATTAGATTAACACTGATGCACTTTGCTTTGCCGACCCGCGGTCCACAGCGCGCCCATTCCCCCTTAATCCTAAAACTTTTCTGTCTGTGAGCCCTTATTTACGATATTATCATATCCATGTATTTAGGCACACAGACATGATTGATGTATCCACGGACATGACATTTTAATTATATTAGAATAAATTGATTGAATATAAGTTAAATGCATTACGGTAACATTATATTTTGTCATGAACTAATACAATAAAGTAAAGCTGAAATTTTATTAAAGTGTAACACATCAATAAAATATTTTTATGTTAATTTTTGGGTTTTTTGTTTTTTTAAACTTTTCTAAATGAAACATTATTAAATTAAGACTTACCATCAGAATAATTCCTATTAATTGTATGATCTGGATCGATGTTATAGTTCCAATGTACTAGTATGTAAGTGTACCTCAAATCCAAAGTTTCAAAAACTTTCCTTAATATTTTTTTTATAACAACGTGCAAAAAAGTTCACTTTTTTATATCATTTTCATTCATAAATCGTTGCGAAAATGACACTTTACGTGCTTACGTCACAGACAGTTCCGAAAGTATAGTACTTTCGGCACGAGTGCGGTAAAGTAATTATAAGAGTATCTGATTGGTAGAAAAACAAAAAGATGTCATGAATATCTCCATGGAAACTAAATGATGTCATGAAACTCACTTATTTCTATTGGTTCATTACTTTTGCATTTTCTAATATATCCATGGAAACTACAAGTTCTACAAAAATTATTAAAGGAAATTAAATAAGACAAAAGTAAGAACACAAATTTCACGCCAAACAATACTTTTATTTAACATGCATATTTATAGTAACATTTGACCCGGTGTTTCTTGACTTTTCTGGAAGAAGATTCAACGAAGCTTCCTTAGCTGCTTTTCCAATGTAATCTGGAAGTTGGTCGAACATTTCAAATTCATTTTCACCCATGCTCGGTAGCACTAATGTAAATACTATTTTGATTCAAAATAGAAAATTATTTTACAACTTTTCTTTTACAACTTTGCATTTTCGAATATCGCCATGGAAACTAAATGATGTCATGAAAATCACTCATTGTTAGAAATACTTTTTTGCACGTTATTATAAAAAATATTGTAAGCAAGCACGTGCCAAATAATACTTTATTAAGCTCTTGTCATTATTTCACTCGACCTACGGTCTCGTGAAATAAAAGCCACTCGCTTAATAAAGTATTATTTTCGGCACTAGTTGCTTAAATAGCTATTTTTCGCCTCAAATCGTACATTTTCTGAGGAATGACCTGTCTAATAAAATACATATTAAATTAATTTTTTAAATGTGGAATGAAAAAACTGTGTTAGGACTTGGGCTTGTGACCTGGGTACGTTATACTTTTCTTTATCAAATGAATCATATTATTAATACGATGTAATGTTTTGATTACCCAATTGTAGGAGTTTACCTTTGCTATTCAGGTACATTATTTCTTGAAAATAATACATAATTAGTTTTTACACTAGTATTATAAAACTGGGCCTCGAGTGGCCTAGCGGTTAAGATAGCTGTCTAGGCCAACAGTCGGCGAACTGTAGAGGGTGCGGGTTCGACTCCCGCCTTCGCCCTGGGTGTAACTTCTCTATCTGTGTCTGTAAAAATTCTTTCTGTGCTTATCTTACTTGACGAAGGTTTATAAGCGGGTTTCTGATCAAGCACAGAAACCGGAATATTTATGTACCATAAAATATATACCATAAATATGTATATAAAACAAGAAAATACAAATTGTAATGATTATGAATGTCTCAAAAAATTAAAATGAATTTTTCTGAAAAATTTTTTTAATTGTTAATTATTAATATAACATGAATTATAATTCATTATTATCACACCATGTCCACTAATCGCAATTTATATGGTCCATTGAATAAAGAAAATGTACCATACACAGGTCCGGTAAAATTAAAATATCCGATTTAGTAATTCTCTTTTAAATGTTGTTTTTTCAGGGATGATATTGAAAGGGGTCAAAAGAAGAACATTTTTATTAAACATATAATTGTAATTATCACAACTTAAATACAATTAAATACCTCTTTTATTGCTAAATTAAATTATATATCTGAAGCATAAAGAATGGATATTATTAAAACTTACAAATAACGATCACTTGAGATGATGGTGGTTGCACCAAGGGCATTTAAAGTTGTCAGAATTATCGAATTACAAATGACTTGTTTTAGGTGACGTAATTCCTTCCAACTTTCATTCCTGCTAAATCTTCGATCGGTGCTCTGTTCCCACGTAACACATCATACGAGGTTTTTATAAAGAATTTATTTTCCTTCAGCATTTCTGTTGCCACTCGAAACATGACCATTATTGAAATTTTAAATCCCTAAAAATTATTCAAAAATAGGTAACCGCAGTCTTAATATTTAAATATTTGTAATACTTGTTCCATGTCTGCACGATCCATTTTATAGGCCGAGAATAGAACACATAATCTGCCTTCTGAAAATCGAGTGCCAGTGGCTGAAATGCAAAAAGAAAAAGTGGCAACGTACCTTACTGAAAACCAATATTTACCATAACAATATTTTTAAATACAAAATATGCGATAATATTTTTAGCATAACTATTTCGTTTGAAATAAAGAATGTCGAAATGCTAAATGATTATTAATTTCATCTCCTTAAAATATGCTGGGTTCACTGACACATTATACTTTACAAGGTGAAATGTGAAAGTTTTATTTAAAGAGTTACCCATCTATTACCCACTTTTGCAATCCAAACTACAAATACCAGGGAGAAATATCAAGTGGGAAAAGTCGTATTGGCTTGTTTCAGGTGACGTAGTTCTTTCCAGTTTTCATTCCCGCATTTCCTTCGATCGTTGCCCCGTTTGGTGTACTGTTCCCACTTGAATAGGCGTTCCCGCTTCGAACTTCGATTGGTGAATCAATAGTATTGATTTACAAATCGAAGTTCGAGAAAGTTATTTTTCAGCATTTATGTTTCCACTCAGGATCTGAAATATGACCATTGCAGCTAAATTTTACAATATGGTTAATTCGAAATTTACGTGAATACAAACGAGACAACAACCCCTACCAACTTTTAGAACCAATACTTACCTCTTCCATTATTGTATCAAGCAACCAACACTTTCTAACAACGCAAACACTTACCTCCATAATTCAATTTCCAAGCAACAAACTGTCAACTGCCATACATAAACTCTGCCTTAAAACTTCGCAGCATTCATATCAAATTGTGAAAAGGCCTGCCTTCCAAGCATGAAATTGGTATCTATGAACAAAAACAGCCTAAGTCTACTTTATAGGGGCAGACCGTTTGTGTTCCTAATTATTTAAAGATTGTTGTTGTTGTCTTGTACCAAATATTAGTGTACAACAGAATCACATAAGACCAAAAGTATATAATACAGCTTTGGCTACATTAACAACTTTCGAAGAATGGAGAAAATAATGCGGGGCAGCTATCAATAGAAAGAGCTTGGCCACTGTAAAAGAATCTCTAAATTTCCATCACAGTTTGATGGTAAAAGTGCTGCCATCACCTTGTGCTGTGAATTTACATATGATGTATGATTTATTATGTGAGTCCATCTACTCCCGGTATTGGGAGGCTAGAGAGCTGCTCTTCAGGCTCGCGCCCTGACTTGTATATATGTTCTACATTCTTGTTCTCTGTATCCACCTCTGGCGAAAGAATTGTGTACATTCTCGCCAGCTGCATTGGAAATAAAAATATATAAAAAGATTTATTATGTGGTGCCATCGAATACGTTTGCTTCACTGATAGTGGTTGGGGGCACCCATCTTATCTGGTTATCAACGCTATGGGACTAAATTGATCATGTGACTCTGTACGTCCAGAAAATATCAATTTTCTGTAAAACAATCATTACAAAACTGTGATGCAAATATTAAACGCAAAATTTTCTGTGATTTTACAGAATTTTTTTACAGTGTGTGGCAGAAAAAAATGTGATCTAGGAGAAGTTCTACATCAGTGAAGTGTGGACAGATTTGGTAGCTTCAATGACCATTAGGGAAGGTCTTCATTCTCTTAGAGTGTTAAGTCCTTAGGATATTGTGGTAGCAATGTCACGATTATAATTTAGGGCAGTAATTAAGTTCTTATGTTTTCGAAAAGTTAGTCTTCAGATACCTACTTCCATCAAGAATTTTGTACGTTTATTAATGATTAAAATGGTGTAAAAGTGTAAAAGTAAATCAGTGTTTAGAAGAAAAAGGTGCATATCAGAAATAAATTTGTGCAGTTATTTCTCTGATATCCCTACCTTAAATGACTTTTATTTAACAACTATCCAATACCACACTAGTTGCATTGTCCAACCTAACGCCTCCAACAATCAGGTGACTATTTCATTTGCAATACGAAAAGCTAGAATTAACTAATTCTAATTTGATAGTGCCAAAAATTGAACAAGATCGTTTCTGTCTTCAAGCCGGATTCTTTATCAACTTGGCTATTCAAAACATCATATTCAGCCTAAATTTAATTAAGGCTTGCCAAGCCCCTGTACAGCCGTTTAGGCTGAAAATAAGATATAGTAACCGTTGTACCACTTTCAGTATCTACAAAAACTATTCTCTTAAAATTCCAGCCGTAAGCTACTTCTTCCGTGGACACTAATGCTTTGTTGCTGCGCAAGATCGCGTCTGAGTGATGGCAGTTTGTTGGCGCCGCCGCGCCGAGGGTATTAAGACAAACTATTTGAATTCATCCTTCGGGGCATGTTTACGAGATCTTGAGTCCATCTTAACTGAATTAGTTACTTTAAGTGCACGTTCGCTTTCTTAACCTTAAGGGCTGGACCGATTGAATGGAATATTGCTGAAAGGCTGCCTATTTGTCTCCCTTAACCATCGAAAATGCGTTATTTAAACTAAGTTAAGGTTATGGTATATTTTAAAGAAAAACTTTTTATAATTGAAAAAAAAACGAAAAAGTTGTATATTTATGTTCCAACTATAGAAAATAGAGTTAGCAATGTAGAAAAAAAACTAAGTTCGTTAAATGCAAAATTTTTTTTATCGTTTTAATATTTATCCAATAAAAACTTTTAGCAAATGGAAGAATGTTCTTACTGTATTCATGTATATTTATTTAGGACAAATAACACATTTCAAATTCGACTTTAACGCATCTCTAAATTACAAATAAGAATTATGCATATTTAATTTAACAATGCAAGTTTTAAATGCTTATCGGACACAAATCAAAGTAAAGTAAGAGAAAAGTCTCACAATTACAATACTTTCTGTTTTAAAGATATTGAACAAAATACACCTATGGAGTATTTATCAGATAAGAGCTTCTTTTTGAAGTTAATCAATTCTAATAAAACGAAACGAAAAAGCATTTGGCACAAAAGGTATAGGAGGTAAAGGGGATATAGAAAAGATAATGTAAGATTATTGTTAAATTTTTGTTGAAGTGAATATTGTTAAAAATATGATTGTTATATATCAATGAAATTTATTGGGATTATTATAAAAAAAACAAAAGACATAACTACATTTTTTCAAAATTCTTTTGACACAAAACTCAAACTGTTTACGAGTTAATATTTTGTGTTTACGGTTTATGCTTCCTGTACTTTTTTTTACCTTTTAAGAAATATCTATAATAATAAAAGAAAGAGTCTGTCTGTGTGTGTGTCTGTTTGTCTTCGGATCGTAAAAGATCTACTTATATTGCCCTCAGAAATTCGAAATTTTTAAGATAGATTCCCTTTAATACCAACGTGTGCACCTGAGGCTTAGTTTTTTCCTATTTGTTCCATCTTTAGAGAAAATTGGAATTTTCTGAATAAAATACACTACTTTCGCTCAAATCCGATCATTTTTTCACTTTCCTGATATGAAAAAATTAAATAAAACTTTTAACGAAAACATTTAAAATTCAAAATGTTTATTTTATTCTTTTGCCATTACTTTCAGAAACTAAATTTATTATTTAAAAAATAATTGACATGTTTCAAGTGACGTAATTCCGCCAGTCTTCATTCCCGGATTTTATTGTGGGTTTATTTGATGATTTTTTCATTGATTTTTCTGTTGACTGCATGTATGCATATTTAAGCAATAAATGTATAGTTAAGCTATTACTGAACTATGATGGTTAATAAAGGCCATCGCACTAGAGCTGCATATTAGTGTTTTATGTCTTTATTTTTTCGCCAAATACGTTGCCAAACTCGCCAAATTATTAACTAAAATTCGCCAAATAGGCAATTTCTTTTATAAATAATTTATAAGCTGGTCGGTTGTTCAAAGGTCATTGTGTTAGAGCTGTATAATGGGTGTGCGTAGCTATATATATTTTCTCGCCACATTATTTCCCAAAACGTGCCAAATGAGCTAAAAGGTTTTATGCATTTATGAGGGAATTGTGATGACATTTATGAGCGCATTTTATAGCGTATTTTTCATTTTGGAATTTTAAGGCAATGAAACGGGATTTTATAATTTATAACAAGCGGAAACAATAATAAATTTATTTTTCTATAACAGGGTATATGGTACACATATTTGGATTCTATTTGATATTTTTTTATTCCGTGCGAAGAACGGGTATAAATTTGCTAGTTAATTATATTTTAAAATAAATGTATAAATGTCATCTTCAAGCAAGCTTTTAAAGAAATTAACTCGGAACATATCGATTCAGAATACAGAGAAATAATGTGTCTTATTTGTAAAAGTATTGATTTATAAAATGTACTAGCTGTTATACCCGACGTTGCACGGGTAGAGGTGAAAAAATAATTTAACAGTCAATTTAACTATTTTTTTTCTTTCATTTTAGTTACATAAGATATGAAGATTACCCAGTAATTTTCCATTTAATTACCCAACTTGGATATAGTAATGATTAATATTAATTTCAAAAATACCTTTGATAATAAGAAGCGCAAATTAAAAAGAATACATATTTAAGTAAAAAATAATCAGTAAGAATTAAAAATGGAAAAAAGCTAAATCTTAAAAGGGTCTCAAACATTTATTTTAACGCAATTCAAGGGAGTTCTCCAATAAATTAAGTAACTTTTTTTTGGACACTTTGTAGATATAAATACAATATAAGCAGTACAAAATGGCAGAAAAAAAATGCGTTTAGGACAAAGATTGGTATAATCTGTTCTTCCAAAGTAGTTAAAATTTAAATCTCACTTTAAACTGATCACTCTTGGTCTGCGTGCAGAAAATAAAATATTCTTAATGAAAGTGAATTACATGATCTAATTGTTTAGATGTTATAAAGCTACTCCAGCAAACAGCAAACGATTTGCATTTTTAGCCTACTTTTCTTTTTTTAATTCGAAAGAATTAAAAAAATGAAAAAGTAGGTATTGACATGCGGTCGATGTCCGTCTGTCCGTCTGTCCGTCTGTCCGTCTGTCTGTCCGTACCCCCCTTCCAAAATCGGTTCTAATCATCGGATCTTAAAAATTCTTTTTTTGTTAGAAAGCTATAACCTCAGATACCCAACTTTCATACTTTTTGTCCGTCTGTCTGTACGTCCGGACGGACATAAATCTACTATCTGACGGCGAATTTCCCATTGAATTAGCATTGAAATTCAATTTTGAGTCATTTAAATCACTGTAGGTATTGAAATGCGGTTGATGTCCATCTGTCTGTCTGTCCATCTGTCTGTCTGTTCGTATGTCTGTCCGTATGTCTGTCCGTATGTCTGTCCGTATGTCAGTCCGTCTGTCTGTCCGCCTGTCTGTCTGTCTGTACCCCCCTTCCAAAATCGGTTCTAATCATCGGATCTTAAAAATTCTTTTTTGTTAGAAAGCTATGACCTCAGATACCCAACTTTCATACTTTTTGTCCGTCTGTCTGTCTGTACGTCCGGACGGACATAAATCTACTATCTGTCGGCGAATTTCCCATTGAATTAGCATTGAAATTCAATTTTGAGTCATTTAAATCACTGTAGGTATTGAAATGCGGTTGATGTCCATCTGTCTGTCTGTTCGTATGTCTGTCCGTCTGTCTGTCCGCCTGTCTGTCCGTTTGTCTGTCTGTCTGTACCCCCCTTCCAAAATCGGTTCTAATCATCGGATCTTAAAAATTCTTTTTTTGTTAGAAAGCTATGACCTCAGATACCCAACTTTCATACTTTTTGTCCGTCTGTCTGTACGTCCGGACGGACATAAATCTACTATCTGTCGGCGAATTTCCCATTGAATTAGCATTGAAATTCAATTTTGAGTCATTTAAATCACTGTAGGTATTGAAATGCGGTTGATGTCCATCTGTCTGTCTGTCCATCTGTCTGTCTGTTCGTATGTCTGTCAGTATGTCTGTCCGTCTGTCTGTCCGTCGATCTGTCTGTCTGTACCCCCCTTCCAAAATCGGTTCTAATCATCGGATCTTAAAAATTCTTTTTTGTTAGAAAGCTATGACCTCAGATACCCAACTTTCATACTTTTCGTCCGTCTGTCTGTCTGTACGTCCGGACGGACATAAATCTACTATCTGTCGGCGAATTTCCCATTGAATTAGCATTGAAATTCAATTTTGAGTCATTTAAAACACTGTTGCCAAATCAACAATGGCATGAGAAACTTTATTTAAACATATTTGAAGCAAAATAATATTTTCATGAATCAGTTTGGAATGACGTCATTAAATGTAGAACAATTTGATTCTTTGATTATTCATTAATTATCTACCAAGAAAGCGGCAAGGCATACTTTTGCATGCAATTATGCTTAGTTTTAATTTACATTTCTTGTTTTTTAATGCAGTTCGGAGTAGTTTCATTACTTTTGTTATTAATAAATATTTATTCTTCGAACTACAAATAAATCACGAGCAGATGATAAATAATATTTAATTAATTTGCGAACGAATATTAAGGAAAATAGTTGATTTTGGCTTTTAGAAGTTTAAATTATAGCTGGGTGCTGTGTTTCGATTTTTTTTTCTAATGTGTATAAATCTAGTGTAGAAACGGCTGTTGATGATATTTACTTTAGGAACCTAGTTTTTTTCCCGATTAGAACTTCAGTAAGTATTTAAGTAACAGGAAAGTAGGCTATTTTAGTTCTTTATGAACTTCTTGTTTATATTTATTTGTATTTTTTTTAACTGTGATAAAGATACTAAAGCAAACGATTTTTATTTTTAATATTAAATATTTTTCTAACTGCTAAAAAGCTAGCAAACGATTTTTGTTTTAGATGTTTATTTCTAATTTTTTAGCTGTAATTAAACTAAATATACTTAAAAATCGTTTTAACAAATGTGTAAAATAAAACTAAATAAACAATCCGTGAAAACGTGTTGTTTAAGGAGCAATAAACCTCTAAGGTCTTCAATGCTTTGAATGGGAAACATAAAAACGTTCGAAAACGATAAAAGGAATGGTCTGATTCGAAAAATTCTTAGCCTATGTTTGTTCCGGAGATGAGATGAATTTTTGTGCCAAATTTCGTGACGATCATTTGCGTGGTTCTTTAGATCTCGTGTCTTAAACAAACAAACAAACAAAACACAAAAGTTGCCTTTTATGTATATAGAAAAAACCTTTTAACTCATTTGGCACGTTTTGGGAAAAAAATTGGCGAGAAAATAGATATAGCTACAAACACACCCATTATACAGCTCTAACACAATGACCTTCGAACAACCAACCAGCTTATAAATTATTTATAAAAAAATGCCCATTCGGCGAGATTTAGTTAATAATTTGGCGAGTTTGGCAACGTATTTGGCGAAAAAATAAAGACATAAAACCCTAATATGTAGCTCTAGTGCGATGGCCTTTATTAACCATCATAGTTCAGTAATAGCTTAACGATAAATTTATTGCTTAAATATGCATACATGCAGTCAACAGAAAAATCAATGAAAAAATCATCAAATAAACCCACAATAAAATCCGGGAATGGAGACTGCCGGAATTACGTCACTTGAAACATGTCAATTATTTTTCAAATAATGAATTTAGTTTCTGAAGTTAATGGCAACAGAATAAAATAAACATTTTCAATTTTATTTACTTTTGTTAAAAGTTTTATTTAATTTTTTCAGCCGATGGCATCAGGAAAGTAAAAAAATGATCGGATTTGAGCCAAAGTGGTGTAGTTTTTTCAGAAAAACGTTCGAAACGATAGGAGGAATGGTCTGATTCGAAAAATTCTTAGCCTATGTTTGTTCCGGAGATGAGATGAATTTTTGTGCCAAATTTCGTGACAATCTGTTGCGTGGTTCTTTAGATCTCGTGTCTTATACAAACAAACAAACGGAAGTTGCCTTTTATGTATATAGATGAACACGATAAAATATTTTGATGCGATTTCAATACATTTAAGTGCTTTTATATAAATGCATTGGAGATAAGTTAACAAAGAAGTTCAAAGAGCGGAACAAAAGAAAGGAAATGAGAACTGTGAAAGGATTCACACTGTAAACGTCAATATGTAAAACATTAAAAAAATAGCAAAAATCACTAGTGATGTTCACATTTAATGATATTCGATTTGGTGACATTTTTTAAAACTAATAAGCGAAAATTTTCTACAAATCGCGGTATTTACTTATCATCAAACATAATTAAAAAAAACTACAATCAAAAGCTACTTTATAGAACTTCGGTCGCACCTCTGTCCGTAACACTTTTTCAATTTACATTTTAACGTAAGAGATCGTTGTAGATTTTTAAAATTCAATTTTTGGAAGGCAAATTTAAGCCATATAATTTAGTTTAAAACTAAAATAGCAAACGTTTTAAACGTAATCTACTACTTACCTCTATAAAAATTGGGGGGGAGGGGATCTATTTCTCTATCTTGCATATTCTAGTTCCTCTCATTATTACTCTATTCACAATTCCAAGCAATTAATTAATACGATTGTAACTCAGTGTACGACTAAAAGTACGTTCCTCCATTAATTAAACATGGCGAAAACGTCACTCTTTTCCACTTTATGTTCGTCCCAACTCAGTTTATATTCGCTTAGTAAGGTCCATTCAGTGTCGCGACAAAGGGGTAATGGATGGCCTTAATGACTTGCATTAATACCCGGACAGTCCGACATTCCTCCTCCCGGATTATTGCTTATGATTATGGATCTGGACAGTCCGGGCGGGCAGGATTTTGGGAAACACTTAGGTTTAACCTTTAACAGTGTCGCTGCATAATTAGTTATTAAAATATTTTTTTTAAAATAATGTTCTATTACTACGTATTCTAAATCGACCAATATCTTAGAGTTAAAATATACAACAAAATTACATAAGAAATATTTATGATGTAGAATAGATTATAAAATAAAATTATTATTAAAACCTGCCCTAGTCATCATATTTTAATTTAAATAGTACCTTGACGTTTGAGTTTTTTGTAATGTAATAAATACATAGTTACATAAGAAAAGTAACCAGATTTTGTACACACAACGGTAAAACATTAAGTTTAATGGTTGTACGTACAATTTAAAATTCCAATACAAGCATAAAGAAGTATTGAAAATCTCTTAAGTAGCTCTACCGACTATATTACAACACTTATTGAAAGGAGATTGTTGTAGATGTTGAAGGACGTGTGTTTAGTTTATTCTTTCAAGTTATTTTAAAGTCTTGTTAGTTACGTTACGCAGGAAAAGGGACCAGATTTTTACTACACGCAACGATAAAACAATAAGCTCAGTATTTTTAATTAAAGTTTCAATATAAGCCAGACAATTTACTCAACGTTGAAAATAACGACAATATGACATCACCAACTGGACAAAGATCTCTGTAAGTGACATATGACGCCAACCGCTGACATAAATTAAGTCACCGGTTTGCTCATATCCCTATTTTCTTTTTCTAGGTCTTCCCTATTATCATTAAATTGCATTATTATCAATATATTTAAGCACTGAATCTCAGAAATTTCGAGTAAATGAGGGGAAGAAATGCGTGTTTAAACTGCTAAATTCAGAAAGTAAAGAAATGAATGAAGAATGTGCATCTAATCTAAGAAAACATTGATGGTCATTACGAAATTAGACTCCTTAACTTTTCATTCATACTTTAATTTTAGTTAAACTTATAATGAATATAAATTTTCCTAATAATCTTACCTAATCCTTTAAGTAAAACTAATTAAAACTCTAATTTTCTCTTTATGTTCCCACACAATTCTTCAACCCATTCCATAACGAATAAATTACGATCATATCCCTTTCTAAACTCCGTAATTTACTATTCACCATTCAGTACCACTATAAAGGGTTAATGGCTATGGCATAATGACCGGATTGACACCCGGACAGACTTCTCCCGGATTATGGCTTACGGATCCGAAATGTCACGAGGGCAGAATTACGTAGGGATTTCGGGATAATTCCAGGAATTATGGGGGAATAGTGAGAGGCATAGAATGCAAATAACGAGAAAATGGTATTCGTGGATGGTAGTATGGTGTGAAAAGTTTCGGTATCGTTTTGGAGGCAGTTAGAATTAGTTTCTGTTCTTGTCATCGAGGATGAGACAGTGATTATACTTCATTCACTTAAAACAGCAGCTTCAAGGTCATCCATTATCCTTTCGCTGTGCTTTTCTTAGAAGACACGATTGAAATTAGTGCGGAGTGGTGAAAGTGATAGAACCAGTAGGGGTTTGTAACATAATCTGTCACTTAAACCGCTTCCACACAACATTTGTGTTCAACAGGAAAAAACGCGCCAAACACAATATTAATTCGATATTCAACATTTACACTTGATTTAAGAAGTACTAGTTTCACTTATTTTCTTTCAAAAATCCATTAACACTCGCTTCAAATCGCTTCTCTATTCTCGCTTCTTTAATTCACTCGCTTTTAAATAGAAGGAAAACATTTTATATTAACATACAATCAAATAATCTCTTTGTGAAGTATACTTGACGTCATTTTAAACTTATTTATGTTCACGTAATTCAATTTTTCAAGTAATCTTAAATAGACGTACAAAAGCAAAGAAATAATCTGATATCTATTAAGAAGATCTTAAAAAACTAGAGATTCATCTTTGTTCCCCCTTTTCCAACTTCTTTTTCATACCACTAGATTGTTGGCCTCATATGTTCAAGTCGTTGTGGAAAAACTCGCCATGGTCAGGTCGCAGTCACGTGACTGCTACCTGAACATGAGGAGGACATTTTAGCTTTGCCAATGCGCAGTTCATTCTATTTAATGTATCAGAGTGTGGAAGCTAAAAACGAGACTTTAAAAAAAATGAAATAACCTTTGTCAATATTGATCGTACAATAACGTACTGTTTGACTATGGTACGTATAAGTATTCTTTTTATGTAAATGTGCTTATAGGGGAAACTGAGGATATTTTTCTCATGGGGCAAATTGATTTGATTTAAGAAGCAATACGCCATATATGTCATCCACAAGAATCTTTGTTCAGTTGATGTTGTCATATTGTATTTAGAGCTGTTTTTGTGATTTTTCAACGTTGAGAAATTTTCATGCTTATATTAAGACTTTAATTAAACGTACTATGTCAAACTCCATAACAAAGATCTCGTTTACAACGACAACTCGTTTATAACGCCATAAATATTCGATCCCTTGAATTTCCCATACATCTTGATGTTGTAATACCTTCCTTATAACAACGCTTTCTAATTAACTCATCTGTTATAACGATAAAAATATGCGTTTATACATATGATATCCCAAAATACCTTCTTAAAGAAAAAAAATTTTAAAAAAAAGAAATTCGTTATCTATTATAAAAAAATTAATCGGCAAATGATGTGAAAAGTCACCAAATTTGAAATTTTTTTCCCGTATAAAAATTATTTTTAAGGAGAAATTAAACTACTACTAATAACACACATAAGTTAAAATTCATATACTATATTCAATAGTACCTTAATAGATGTAATTTTTATAACTTTAATTAATACTCTGAGTATATAATACATAGTTTACATGATTTGCTATAATAATTAATATTCAACCTTGTTTATAGCGTTACTCGTTTCTAACGTCATAAACATAGCGGACCCTTCAATGACGCTATAACCAGGTTATACGTGCTATAAAACTTACTATTTTATCGTTGCGTGCACTAAAATGTAGTTCTTTCTGGTTTAACGATGTGTTCGTTTTCAAAATAACTTACACATCTACTCGTCAAGGTACCATTAAAGTCAAAATCTGGTGAAGAAGCAGGTTTTCCAAAGTTTTACGGGGCACGAATTTCAACAATGCCAAGTAGAAAAACGTGTACAGACCAAAAGAAAACTGTTTAGTATGTCAAAAATGTATAATTATTTTGTTACTATATGAACAAGCAATAAAACCATGTATACAGTTCTATATTAAAAAAAAGTGTTATTTCAGATGCAATAATATACTTCAAAATAAATAAAATTAAAATATATACAAGCAAAACAGAAAAACATGGAAAACTAGCCTCGGTTTTTTACGTCTATACTAAGATTGTAAATGTCTATATCTTTTTTTTTTGTATAGCAAATGATAAAAAAAGTTATTTTATGTTTATAAGTGTTTCATTATTAATTCATTCTAGGGTAAAGATGATCAATAAACACAACACAGCCAATTCAAACGCTCATACATGTTAATCTTTTTAACACATTCTGAAGAACAAGAACATCACTACTTCCAAAGTAGAATTTGTAGTGCCTTACAATGTGGAAGGTTTGGTTAAACCCATAGATATCATAATTAAAGTATTAGATTTGCTGATCACGTGACCTCCAATGCTAACGACGGGACGCGCATGGAGGCTTTTTTGGAGGGCCTTATGGCCAGTGTTGCTGCCACTTTAAGGAGAAAAATACTACGAAAAAAATACTATTTAATTCTAAAATTACAAAAAATTACTAGAAAAGGATTTAAAGTCACTATAAATATTCCAAAATGCAGCTAGTATTTTTACGATATTTTTTTGTAATTTTAGAATAATTCTAAAATAAATTCTAAAATTAAGTTAAAAGTTTAAAGAGCATATTAGTATTTTAGAATAATTCTAAAATTACAAAAAAATATCGTAAAAATACTAGCTTCCTTTTGGAATTTTTTTAGTGACTTTAAATCCCTTTCTTGTTTTTTTTTGTAATTTTAGAATTAAATTGTATTTTTTTCGTAGTATTTTTCTCCTTAAAGTGGCAGCAACACTGGCCATAAGGCCCTCCAAAAAAGCCTCCATGCGCGTCCCGTCGTTAGCATTGGAGGTCACGTGATCAGCCAATCTAATACTTTAATTATGATATCTATGATTAAACCTTTCAGTCTCAGTGATGCCATTTGGCATCATCATGTTTCTGATCATAATTTTAAAAATAATAATAGGGCTGACATCCATTGGGATTAATAAAAAAATATTTTCTAATAGAAAAAAGTTTGAAGAATCGAATGATGTGCTTTTTGATATCATAAATGGCTATAGACAATCAGAAAAAAAATCTAAAATAATGATGCCAAATTGTCATTGGGACTGAAAGGGTTAACTTAGATTTTGGTTTGCTTCACAACACTAACTTTGAGTCATCAACATTTGAAAAGTATAATGTAAACTTACTCGAAACGAGAAGGGAAACTTCATGAACAGATTGTTGTTGTGTTTGAGGAACACTTAATTTCACTAGTAAACGCTTGTTTTTTCATTAACATCTTTGATAAGATATGTATGTCCATTCAATCGGTGAGAGCAGCTGTTTCATGGAGATATATATATGAAATTACCTCGAAAATAAATTGCAGCACGCAAAATCAAAATAGTGATAAAGATACTTTGTTTCGTGTCGTCTTTATAAGGGATATACTAACGTTTTTGTGGCTAATAGAAAAATATGTGTACATAATAATAGACTAGAAAAATGCTTGGCTTTAGTTAACTACATAGCATGGTAAATCCAATAAGAGGAGAAACTATCCACTTTCCATTATTTTTGACAATTTTATTTGAGAAAAAGAGAATCAAACTGTAAAATAAAGTCTGTTTTAGAATGAAGGATTTTAATATTTTATCGATTCTAAAATGTTATTTTGTATCCTCTTCATTCCCGAGTAAAATTCAACGAGAAACTGTTACAAGAAAGTACTGCAAAAAAAAACCAAATAATAAAAATAATAAGCAGCCATCGTAAACAGTATATTATAGAGGAAACTCCAAACGAACTTTCATAAACAACATTTAATATTTATACGATTTCACATTTTTGGTCTTAAATTCAGTTACTTACTCTCTTTTACAATGTTTCTAGTTTGAAGTTTTATAGTTGAATATAAAAATAAAAGGAAAAGGCCATGTGAGCATGCTATGTGCTATCTGTATTTAATTATTTATGTAAACAACACATGCAAGTTAGTTATTTGTGGAGAACTTTAACGCCGAAGGCCTCCATCTCTGCGATAGAACAAGGTAGATAGAATAAATGCATGAGCTTAAATTATTCTATAAATTTGTGTAATAATTTTTTTTTTAAAAGAAACTTAATTCTTTAAAGATAAACTACGATACTGCACTGAAGTTTAGAATAAATTTTCCATTGGTAACAAAAAAGATTATATTTTTCTAGCAGGAAAAATTGATATATCTACTAAAATTACATTGCTAATTATTCTTGTATAAAAATATTTTTCTATCAATGTTACTGCAAGTTTGATGTTAAAAATTCATTGAATTTGTTTTCTTTTAGCAAAGTGCCTTTTGAACAAATAATGACGAAAACTGTTTAAAAAGTAAAAGTGAAATATGATGCAAAACCGTTTTTCAATTTCATTTGTTTAATTGATTTGACACCAGCGTTATAATTTATCTTTAAAAACATTTATTTAATAAAGTATTTTTTATAGAAACTCTTGTACAATTTTCTTAAATTTTTAAAACTTATTTTCTAAAAACTGCCAACCTATGAAATTAAACACTATTCTCACCAAATGTCCTGTGCATAAGATAATATGCATTAGATATTTATAATGTAATTAATGTATAATTCATATACATAATTTATCCGCCCCCGTAGTGTAACGGTTATAGCTCTGGACTGCAGAGCTGGGTTCTGGGTTCGATTCCCGGGTAAGGCGTGGTTGTAAATTGTACTTATCTCAGTCTTATAATTGGGTGAAAATCTGTTAGGCTGTGTGTCATAATACAAATAAAAAATTATAAATTTACGTCATAGAACTGATGGCCAGATGAACGAAAATGCGAACAGACATAACAAAAATTATAGGTTCACTAGCTTTATAAACCCGGCGTTGCTCGGGTGTACCCTTAATAACGGTGATTTGTTTTACATCTAAATTTTTATTTTATAAAAATCGATCCCATCTCCACCCAGCACACCATCAGGAATCAATATATTATAATCTAATCCCATTATGATATCATAATTAATTTTTTTTTAAAAATAAGTGGATGCCCGATTGTATCCAGGCTCTTCCTGGACTTTAAAGGATTTCTCATAGCCCCCTGAAAAACTTACCAATTTCATAAACAAAGAAAAATCTGACCCGGGATATAATTTAAGGATCAAAAAACGGTTGAAAAGTTCATTTGCTTCTGCTCACACAAACATGCTATATGGAGAGAGAATTGCATTTAGAAGAAGTATTCAGCAGATCTAGAATAGTTATCACCTCTACTGCCATGAGATACTGTAACAAATACCACCGAATTCTCCAAAACAATTCAGTTCTGGGTATAGATATGATATAATGGCCGTTCTGTTCATTGGCGACATTGACGAACTTCGAAATTCAACGTAGGCCGGGTTGCTATACCTATCGATTTGCATGAAATATGAATGGAAATGTTTACCACATTTGGTTATTTTTGTTGCTTGGCAACGTTACGCAAATCGCCAAACCGTCGAGAACGTTAATTATATAATAGCTTTTCCCGATTCGGAAATATAATTAAAATCTAGTTGAAGAAATCTAACCCAGTATAACAAAATTAAATAAAGATTTGAAGTTAAATAAAGATTTGAAGTCGGAAACAATAAAATAAAGAAGAAAGGAAGTCGTCGGAAGAAATAAAATAAAATAATGATATTCAAATAACAATCCTAGAAATTAAACTCATGCACGTGCTTACGTAATTACAGAATACTTAAATTTCGCTCACGCTGAACGCGCTGAAATTTCTTTCAAATTAGAAAACTAAATGTTCATAGCAATGCTATTCCTATGGAGAAATCGGCTCACGTTTTGCCTTCCTACACCCCTTTATGTTCGAATTTTGAAAAATCGCTTCTTAAATGACGCCTACGATATAAAAATAATATTTTCTTAAAATTTGGTAGCTGTACCTCCAGTAGTTTTGGATGGGCTATGATATTTCCCTGAAAAAAGAATAATGATCAATCGATTTTAAAATAATAGCACTAACGTATAATGGGAATATTTCTTATGATGTCACGCTCTTCATACTGCGATGGCATTGGTTGTTTTGTTTTTTGTGGCAAAGTGTTGAAACAAGCCCATTGAATACAAATAATTAAATACCAACTCTAAATTAGAAGATTATTTCATTGTATGTAAAAGATCCTTTTCTGATTCAAATAGAGAACTATAAATTCTATCTTAAAGCTTAGCAAAATTTCTATCTTCAAACTAATTGTTTATGGCTATCGTGAAAAAACTTGCTTTAACTTTCGACAAGTAAATCCAATCTTGGAATAAAACACACACATTTCCCCTTTTCACTATATTCAAAATCTTCATTTTTGTTATGTGTTTTAACTGGAACAAGTCTTCATTCTAAAACAATAGGAAACTTAATCCCTTGAGATCGTGAACTTTTTTTTATCGTCAAGTTCTAAACCCTCACTTTCCAATATCTCAAAGGAAATCAAGTGAAGAGAAGAGGGAAAATTCCGGGAATACTTTTTGAGGTCGCTTTTCATTTACCTGCTCCTTTGAGAACATTACTACAATCCTACTATATCCCTCTGAAGGATGCAAACGTATAAACCCGTCACCTATTTCTCATGTATTCCAACAACACGCATATTTGTATAAATTTATTAAATTTTATAATTAAAAGCATGAATGAGTCATTTATTACCGTCTACTTCAAATATATATTTTTTATAAATTTATAGAAATTAAATTTTTGTGTTCAAAATTTAAATCTCATGCAGTGAAAAAGTTGCTTGAAAAAAAGTTTTTTTTTAGTTTAAATTTAATTTAAATTTTTTTAGTTTAAAAAAGGACACTTAATAAATAATAATAATTGATTACGATCGTTTAGTTCATTGTGTACATATATAGTATGGCACTGGCCTCCTTGCTTGTATGCGGTTAGATAAGAATGGATTGGTGCCGAATCCGCTCCAATAAGTTATGGACTTTTTGAGGATGTGCGATCTCCTGGACATGATCTAGTTGATCTAGATCATAGAGAACAAGTTAAACAACAGTAACAACAAATAAATAAACAATCTCTTTGTACGATGCAGGGTTGATGATCGTATTCGATTCAAGGACCTGAAGATGTAATGTCCAATTCCCTACCAACTGGACTTACCTAAAGGCTTCACGGCAGTTAAAAGTCTGCAAAAATACAAGATGTTAAAATCGCGTATTTTTGCAAACTCGATATTAGGATTGCCTTTGAAGTTGAACGTGAGTAAGAGGTCTTTTCCTACAATACAAATTCCCTACAATATGTATGATCCCCTTATGCGCGAGCCGGTCAGATTTGCGAATAAAGCGTAAATCTAGGTAGTTGAGAGGCGACAGAAAAAAAAAATCTTTATTGAAATATTCGAAAAGAGGAAGAATTTTTATGAATAATAAATCTTTCGAGGATCTATGAAACATGATGCATAAAAAGATGGATTTTTCCCCAATGATATTCCATCTAGAATATTTCTTAAGAATAAATTAGTTTGGAATGTTGTGTTTAAAGAAGAAATACGTATAGCGTAGCAAAACGTTCTCCGTATTTTAATTTTCACTAAGCTAGGGATCAAAGAATGAGGACAAGTGCATTATTTATATTTTTATTCCCCACGAAGACTAATTATTTAAAACAATTTATTAATTTTCATTAAACAGGGTTAGGCATGTGAGTATGACGTAAATAATGAAGCAACTTTTTGAAAAATCCCACAAAAGAAGAAGATTAAACTTGTTCACTTGTCGGTGGGTTGCAATAAATTACATTGGTTTCAGGTTGAGCTAATTTTATAAAAGAAACACTGATTTATTACTATTTTAAAATATATATGGGGGGATACTAAAACGAAAAGAATATAGATAATTTAGACTGTCACAAGTCTAAACAGGGGTCTAGAACCTAATACGATGCCCTACCAATGTATCTCACTCTCCAATTCAACCTCTTATCCAAACATTCGGGCTATAACTTTAATTTCATTTAGGATATAAAAATTAACTGTTAATTTAAAATTAAATAATATTAAATAGCCAATAATATATATTAATTTAGATTCATTATAATTATTAATTTCGATTATGAATATATAATAATGGTTAATTTGATATATTTATTAATTAATGCAACTCTTTTATTAATAATTTCGATTGCAAATTAATCGTTCTTAACTAATTAAGGTCCTAATTGAGTTTTGGTTAAACTTAACTGCTATTTTCAACCCGTCCCCCCCCCCTCTTATTTTCAACCCAGCTACGCCACTGGTTTCGTTTTAATATTTTCAAATTAAGTCAAAGGTACACTCTTAAAACAAAAGAGTGAAATCCACTCCTATAGAAGAAGTGCATTTTCGGCACCGGAAAGGAGTGGAAATTAACTCAGACTGAGTTTAATCCGCTCGTAGGACATAGATTGTTTTCTTTTATTTCTTTTACCCACTCCGAAAATGAGTGAAATCCACTCCTATAGGGGAAGTGCATTATCGGCACGGAAAGAAGTGGAAATTAACTCAGACTGAGTTAAAACCGTTCGTTTGTTTTAAGAGTGTAGTTTGAAGCCTTAACAAATACTAATTCCCCGTTAGTTATTAAAATAGTTAGTAAGGAGAATATGGGAATTAATCATATTTATTCAAGACATTGTGATGAGGAAGGGGGATCGAATAAGAGACTTGCTTTTCCCGTACTAAAGTCTTAATCGGGCCCTGAGTATATACAGCACTGTGCGCGGAAAAATGATCTATCGGCAAAATGCAAGTTTTTCAGAAAAATCCTTTGAAGTTTTTTCCATTGCATTGCATCATAGAAAAAATAAGGATTCGTATACTGTACTGCAACACTTCTATCATATGATTTCATATTTGCTCTAATCGCTAGATACTTAAATTTTGAATGTTATAACATTTTTACAGCTTGAAAAGTCGTATTTGTCCGATAGGTCACTTTTCACTTCATAGGTCACGCACGGTGCGATATTGAGATTCTCAGTAAACTTTATTACATGGAATCGTCAATTAAAATATTATATGTCTGAAGTGTAAAGTAAATATTTATTTCCAGATCTTTATTAGCATATAGTTTATTAAAAGTTGATAGTTGCATTTAAAACTAATTACACTCTTAAAACAAAATAGTGAAATCCACTCCTATAGGGGAAGTGCATTTTCGGCACCGGAAAGGAGTGGAAATTAACTCAGACTGAGTTAAAACCGCTCGTTTTAAGAGTGTAGGACGTAGATTGTTTTCTTTTTTTTTCTTTTACCCACTCCGCAAAGAGAGTGAAATCCACTCGTATAGGGGAAGTGCATCTTCGGCACGGAAAGGAGTGGAAATTAACTCAGACTGAGTTAAAACCGCTCGTTTGTTTTAAGAGTGTACGCAACTAGTTATGGACGTCGATGATCATACATTCGTAAATAATCCGTAAACAGAATTCAAAAGAATTAGCAATGTATTAATTAGAACGCATATTAAATGTTAACTTAATGCTTAACTATTTGAATGCTCGAACATTAAGAGGGACTGTCAGTCCCATAGAGCTAATGCATTAGTTTTGAAATCACAACTTTTGCAAAAGAATTGCTTTGCCATGTTATCCCATCATAACATCAATTTAAAACAAAATTGAAAAGAAAATAATATCCGGTTATTTAATTATTAATTGATAAAGTTTTAAAAACAGTGTCGCCGTCTGCTGTATATTTTTGGCATTTTAAAATTTCAAAAACATATAATTAAACAACTAGATAACATTTTCGTTTCAAATTTGTTTCATTTCGATGTTATATTGATTCCCATACCTGTGAAAAAAGGGCTAACATGGCAAAGCAATACTTCTGCGGAAGTTGTGATTCTAAAACTAATGCATTAGCTCTATGGGACTGACAATCCCTCCCGAAGTCGGATGTTTGGTCCTCAGTAAAATTATAGGAAAAATTGACGAGTTTAAAATTTCAGTGATGTGTTATTGTTATTCCCCAAATAATTCAACTGACTTTAAAATAACTATTAATTCAATAATTTGAAAATACATCGATTTTTTTTCTTAGTATTTACAAATTACCTTCTTAAAATGCAATAGAACATACAGCTATGCATAAAAAATGCGTTTGCTTTTAAAGATCTTTTAACATTTCATTTGCATTTGAATGAGTAACTTTTAAAAAAAAAAACTCTTATTATTAATAAAGCAAAGGTTTTGTACCTTTTTTATATCATTGGCGTTATGCTTTTTAATAACTTTTAACTTTTTAATTTACGTTTGAATACTTAACTTTTATTAAAACTCTTACAGCTTTATAATTAATTGAAATTTTCGAAAATGAAAATAGAATATGTCCATAACATAACTAGTTTTTAATGAAACTTATATAATCGTAGTACTCTAGAGCTAATATATATTCTTATTTTAAATTAATTAAAATACTTCAAAATTACTTACATAATTCTAACAATTTTTATTATTATTTTTTTGAGAAAACTGAAGATTTGCTTAGATTAATTATATGTATCGAAGTAAAAAAAAAAGGAATATGATAGAAATGCTTCCGGCTTATTAAACTCTTGGAGTTAACGCAATATAATATTAAACAATCGCGAATATAAAAAAATTAAATTGTTAAATACAGCATGTCGCACTGTCCAGCATACAGTAGTCCTTAAACTAAAACGTCCCGCTTTTCTGTTACAATCCCGAAAAAAGATATACATACGAGTATATAGATACAAATAAAATTTTAATTTTGCATTCTTTTTATCTGAATACTCTGTTTGAAAATGAAAAATTCTGACATTTCTTGGGAAAATGACATTTCTTTGCTTAAATAACCCTTTCCGACCGAGCTAGCACGATCGTGCGGGTATAAAAGAGAATGTTCAAGTTCTTTAAAAATATTGATACCGAAGCAGCTGACTTGTACCAGTCGTTATTTGTATAAAAAGTGACTTTGTTTTTAAGGAGTTGCTGGCATTGATGCTGTTTAGGGCATTTTTTCGATAAAACTCTAAAATTTAGTTTCATAAACTTAAATCAGCGCCATCTGATAGCCGGTCTTAAAGGGATACTTTATGCTTTGCTTAAATTAGTTTTTTTATTTGATTACTAAAAGAAAACTGCTAACAACTTATAAGTTATTTCTCAGTTATTAATTATTAATTATACCGAAATTTGGGACGAAGGGTAGAAATAGAATGTCGTGATTTAGGGTTTTGAAAATCTCGTCAAATTAGTGATCATATCCTTTTCGACAAATATAGCTTGTTTTTGAATCCTTTACTTAGCACGTTGGTCTTGTATTATAGTTCAGGTTCATTTGGTAGAGAGACTATTGACAACATGGCCACATGGGTGAAAAAATCCGAAAATCTGGTAAAATAATAATTATTCCCAAATTTTCCTGCAGGGAATATTCGGCGCCACTGCAGTTGTTTCAAGCTTAGCTATGATAAAGAAAACGATTTTAAAACCGCATGCCACATTTTTATCGAAGTTTAAATACGAAATATTACGTACTCGTTTATAAATTGCTTTTATGGAGATTTTAAGCTTGGAACCTGTGAAAATAGGACCAGTTAGAAAGGAGAGAGGGGGTGGTCCTTTAAAAAAAATTAAATATTAAATGATTGACAGTAGTTAAACTATTATAATTAAAGTTTAACAATTTATTCTTAATTCTAAAGTTTAGCTTTATACTACCTACATTAATATTTGTCATTTAATGTGGAATTCTCATAGGATAGATTGTCTCTCATAAACTTATTAATATACTTATTGGACGAACACATGACAATTTAACATTTAATGATTAAAAGTGGCCATAATAACACTACTACTTACTGTCAAGTAATTGCTATTGCAAATTAATAAACTATTGAATAGTTAGCATCTCATTCTTGATTTTTTTTTATTGTACCTATACTTTCAATTAATTTCTCCCAACCCCTCTGCCCAGATTTAATTCGATATAAAAAAAAATACATTGAAATATTAAGATTCCATTTCTCAAATGCTTGAAACCTAAAATAGCCGTTAATGAAATGCTGCATTTATAATGGCAATTTCCAGGAATTGGAGTAGCGCGTTACTTGCAACAGTTACTTTGTTTCGGTAACGCCGTTAGATTTTTCAAAAAGTAACTGTAACTTAGTTACTTTGAGCGGTAACGAAAAATTTCGTTACTTCTCACGCCGCTCTTCGCGGATCTTTTCGGTTGTTCGGCGTTCGTCTTAAACTCAACTTTTAAAATTTAACAGCGTTGAATTTTTGTTATTATAGTTAAACTCATAGTTTCCTTGCACAGAAGCCACGACCACGGGCGGAGCTATAAAACGCGCGGAGCAATCAGATGAAGACAAAATAAAACGGTTGAAATTTTCTTTTTCATCTGATTGCTCCGCGCGTTTTATAGCTCCGCCCGTGGTCGTGGCTTCTGTGCAAGGAAACTATGAGTGTAACTATAGCTTTTTTTTTTGGATTGTCACTATTTTTTTTAAACTTTGTTCTTTTCGAAAAAAGGTTAGATGGTGAACTTGCTAGATCTCTGAACAGATCTCTATACAATTCCCAATGGGAAAACTTTTGATGCTGTTTTTTTTAAAAAAGAATACGACATGTACTCACGAAAACTTACCAAAAAAATACAGAAAGTTATTTTGCCATTAAAATAATTAATAAGTATAGTTTTAAAGATATTAATCAGTTATAATTAAAACAAAAAAATTTGTTTAGATATTTACATCCCGTTAGTGCCATCTGTACTTTGTGAATAATTACTAAAAAAATTTTTTAATTATAACTAATTAATATTTTAAAATTATACTTATTAAATATTTTAATGGCAAAATAATTTTCTGTATATTTTGGTAAGTTTTCGTGAGTGCAAGTCGCATTCTTTTTTTTAAAAAACAGGGTCAAAAGTTTCCCCATTGGAACTGTATAGAGGTCTGTTACCATACAAGACCCTTAATCTAATCAGTGGCGCTTCTTACTCTAGCCAATGGCGAATGGCGTAATAATCGGAGTTAGACAAGAAGAAACGGATTACTTTTGTTCTTAGAATTTCCAATCTCCAATTCCGTTTTCCTTCGCGTTCTTTTCTATTATTATTTTTTAACTTCCTTCTTTTTGTGTTAGATAACAAGCGTTTAATTGCGGTTTCATTTTACGGAGCGAATTTTTAGAAAAACTCATTCGAATTGTGGTAGTACACAGTTTCAGTTTAGACAAAATCAAATAATGTTTAGTTTTATTAGTGTTGTGAAGATAATAAGAGGAAAATAATTGTATAGATTTATTACTTTGATTAAAGATAATTCAGAGGAATAATACTTTTCAAAAATGATGTATAAATTTATTTTGTTTGATATTATACATCAAAACATTTTCATGAAATGGTCAAAGTAGTATATACAGATTTTTTTTAAATACATAGTTTAAAATACAATTTATACAAGAAATAATGACTTTTAGTCTAAAAGAAGACATGATATATATACAAGATTTAGTGACAGTAAAACTTTGTACTTTAAAGGTTGCACAAGGGGATTTTTAAACAAAGTGCACAATAACACACTAGTTTCATAACTTTGTTGCAGGTATTTTTACAAAATAACACAATTTAGTTATTAATTAATCTTTTTCAACTCAAATTTCAGAATTTAGTTCAATACTTAGAACAAAAATTATGAAGGTGAAAAGTAAACTTTAATGAAATTTTATAAAGTTAACATTGAGAGACAATGAGACTTTTAATTAATACAAACTACATAGAAATTTTGCTCAAGAAAGAAACAGAAATGATTAATATAAGTAAGTATATGAATGGAATATTTATATCATTAAAAATTCATGCCACACTTTTATTATGTTTTTAAAGTAAAAAAATAATTATCTAGAGCCAATAAGAATAATTTAATTTTTCTTTCAAAAATATTTTTTTTAAAAATGAGTTATTTATTTAAAATATATCTTTTAAAACCCATTAATGTAATGAAGTTACAAAAACTTGTACAGCTATGACTTATGACTTATGACTGAGTGGGGTGGCCCGTCAGGCAAGCACCGCGACACTGGTCTATTGTACTAACCCATCGTTTAACTTGAAGCAGGCGATTGCTGAAATGACTTCAGAATATCCTGATTGATAAAATATCAACCTCCAGGCATCGATACAATGGTACCCAAGATACTCAAATCTTTGTGCAGAGTAGTTGTCACATTCGCAGAGAACGTGAAACGAACTTCCTCAACCTGTTGACAAGCCTACAGAGAGGGTCATCTTTCACACCCATTATACTCAGATGTCTATGAGAGCACAGTGACCTGTTAATAAACCAATAGCTGCACGAATCTCTTTCTGCTAAGGCTAAGTACTCCTTGGCTCTCCGCCATGGAGCACTCTGATTAAGCTCCCTAGCCTGCTTGATCGGCTGCCCTTTGCCAATTTGTAAAATTATAGGCCTGAACAGCCCTCTATGTCTTTCTACAGAATTATGTGGAAGACCTAGCACGGGCTCAGGCCCTATGAAAGCGGTCTTAGATCCCGCTTTGCCAAAATATCAGCCGTTTCGTTTCTTCAATCCCTCTGTGCCCGGTACCCAAAATAAGACACTTTATTAAGGCGAATACAGCTAAGACATTGTACAGCTAAGACATTTAAACTTGATTCAATTTTCTGATGATCAACAAACTCTTAAAATATGGTAAATTTTAGTACAGCAACACATACATATCCCTATTTCTTTATATCTATATCACACACACTTAAATAACACAAAATATTAACGCTTAACTATAACTTACAAACTGTACAAAACCTTTTTTAAAAGGTTATTACTTATGCTTATTTTAAAAATAGTTAAACCAATTTGATGGTTTCAGTTTTAGAACAATTCTATATAAAAAAAAAGTGTATCACATTTTAATAACTAACATGTCCTTTTACACATCTTGTGTATCATTGCTGCTTTTTCATAACTTTCATTAATTTTTCAAAGCCACCAACAGCACTTATTCTTTGAAGAAGGTACTAAAGGAAATAAAGTGGGAAAAAAATGTAGAGAAATTGGTAACTTGTCATAACATTAAATGTACTTTCAAGAATATGTAAGTAAAATTTAGCGAAAGAAATGAGTAAATGCCTATGTTAAGAATAATTTCAAGGTTTTAACACATTTTATATCGATAATGAATGGAGCAAGATTCAAATATTAATAAGAACATGTTTCTGAACAAATATTACAAAAATAAAACATTGCACATATTTTACACTTGTGAAACTCAATGTGTAGGTGAATTGAAGAATTATATAAGAATTAAAAATAATAATTCTAGATAAAACTATTATAGTATTTAAAATGATCCATGCAGTGTTCGAAATTGGAAGCAAAAATTTTGGCTCAATCTGTACTACTAACTTAAAAAACTAGGCGAAAATGCACATTACCTATGAACATTTTTTTTAATTATTCAAAAAAATTCGTCAAACTATGGTCTGGAATTCTGCATGCGATCGCCGAAGTTGCATGCTTATAGAATCACAAGTTTTGCAATTTTAGGATAGCTGGAGTTACAAAATTTAAGAAATCACAACTTATTACAGCCAGGGTTTCTGGATATTACTGTTGCCTGAGTTTTTAAAGTGTTTGGCTTGACAGAGTTTCTATATTTAACAATAGGGCGGCCACAATTTGTGGATTTTGCGAATTTAGTCGTAGTTTCCCGATTTAGATCGCTTTAGGTGTGCGATTTTAGGACTGCCTAATTTTTGGGATTATATGATCACAGTAATGGTTTGACAAATTTAAGATCGGTGAAGATTTGTGCAGGGATGCAGAATATGTCCGATCCGGCGATCCTAGATCGGGGAAAATTTTAGCCATCTGGGGAAATTTAGTGGAAAATATTCAATTGTTTTCGATTTTAACAATGTATTACAAAATTCCCTGACCAACCGTTCGTTTTCTGTTTTAAAACCTACCGTTAATTTACTTTTTACCGCTTTTGCCTCCTAAATTCAGCATGTCATCGCGGGCGTTGATCGCATCCGTACGCATCCGTTTGCGATGCACCGAAACAGCGATAAAAATAATCAACCGATTCGCTACAACTGCAATGCACTTTTGTTTTTTTAACGATTTTTACTTTTTCTTCGCACCGTACCATTTTTACGGTGACCGTAATTAGGTGAAACTAGAGTTAAATTTCAATAAACTACAGGTTAAACTAACAGATTTTAATTATGAAGATAAAAATTTCAATCAAAATGGGAAGATGAATTAAGATTAGGTTACACTAAAGATGTCTTCAAATCTCGGCCAGCCAGTGTAATCTCCCATTAGAAGAGGAATCCAATAATGCTTTCCTGATTTGCTTATTTTCCTGCCTAGTAATTTTCTCAAAATCTACCGATGGCGTCACATTGCATCAGAATGATTGACAGTTCTCTGGCTCTGAGTGATCGGAAGAGTGTCTCGTTACTTTTGTAGCTCCGGTTCAGGCCAAGTTGAACGACCAGGATATTTTTTCTGATCAAGTGTCTTACTCGCGGCGTCCTTGAGTAGTGATCACAAGAACAGCATGAATGTTAAAATACTTTTTGTTTTATATTTGAACCTTTTTTTTCTACTTCGGCATATACTGGGGTTTCTGATTTTAGATAATTTTTAGTTTTTTTCATTTTTAAATGGAGTGTCGGTGTATACATGCTTTATATATTTAGGTTTTATGTTACTAGTAAATTTCTAGTCCTTGAATTTTTCTGGAAAAGTGTTTGAATTTTTTTTCTTAACAAATAAGACCAAAAGTTGTGGATTTCAATCCCAAAAAGGCAGTCAAGATTATTTTTTTTGCAAAACCTGGTGCCTAAATTTCCAGCCTTATGAAACTGCCAAACGGCCAAAACTTGAAAGTAATATACCAAATGTATGAACAGCAAAACATGTTCATAGATAAATCTGATGAATATACCCCCTCCCTAAACACATTAAATAAAAGAAAATGTACTTATTTTAAAGTATTTAAAAATATATTAAAAATACATTTAGTAGTATAGTATTATATAATTATTTAAAATTTATCATGTGATAATGGTTAAAATTTAAATTTTATCGGCACGCTTAGTTCAGCTTTTTTGGTATTTCAAACCAAGCATTTGGTTTGGATTTCAGCTTTTTTGTTCAACAAGCACTAACATCCCTGTATATCGTAAATTTTTTTATACCTAAGGTAATACAGAATTTATGTTACGTCTATAACATATAGTAAAATTTTGGGGGAAATTTTCAAACGGATTGGGGGAAATGTTGGGAGTAAAAACATTTTCTGCACCCCTGGATTTGTGACTTCAAGATAAATATTTTTAGAAAGAATTATTGGAAACCATGATAAAAAAAAGGTTGTTATAAACGGTTTTGGGAAACTAGTCGCGATAACTGCGACTAAATTTATTTTGTTGTCACAAAATTGAAAGATCAAGTCGCATTTAGCGACTAGCAATCGTTTATTTCGAACCCTGGAAGATTAAGCTAGAGCTGATTTAACCAGATCGTTTCCAAATAGTGGTTAGCAGATTAAAGGCTTTTTCAATGGTCACAACAAGGAAATGAAAAATTGCATGAGAGGCAATATATAGAGAAACACATATGGGGTTTAGGTGCACAACTATCAAAATACACTTCATTTTAAATAATGAATCAAAATAAATATGCTTGATGATACTTACAGAAAGATCCATTTCATGCCCTGGTGTCTGAAAAAAAATATGCACATTATAATCCAGACAAAGCTTAACTTTTATAAGTTACACAAGTAAAAATCCCATAGCCTCTATTAACAACAAGATGCATATCCAGTTCAGAAAATAACATAGGTTTGTGGGGAAAACCCATGAAATCACCAATTTGCCATTGTGTAGGTAGGGCATCTACACTACAGGGATGACCATAATTAATCTGATGGTGCTCAGGTCTTTCTAAACCCATTAACAACAGTTGACAAGAAAATTTGCCACCTGAAAAAGAGCTTTTCGTGCTCGCGGAATTTCTTTTTTCAAATTAAAAATAGAAAAATTGAATAAAAACACAATGCATAATTAATGCTATTCCTATGGAGAAATCGGCTCACGTTTTGCACTCCTACACCCGTTTGGGTTCGAATTTCGAAAAATCGCTTCTTAAATGACGCCTTCATTACTAAAAGAATATTTTCCTAAAATTTGATAGCTGTACCTAGAGTAGTTTTGGCTGGGGTTTGATACGTGAATGAATCAGTGAGTCAGTCAGGACTTTGCCTTTTATATATATAGATTGGGGCTACTGCTAAGTTACTTTTCTTCAAAAATATCAAAAAAGTTAGATTATATACATCAATTTTTTTATTTCTATCGATTTACCATTTTTATTGATTTAGGTTCAGGTATTATATTTAGGTTCCAGAATAGAAAATAAAACTGAGAAATTTAAACTTTGGGTACTTTGAATTTCGGAAGTTTTAAATTAGTTTTTGTTGGCTGCGATTTGAAATAACAGGAGTGGCACCAAATACTCGTATTCTTAGAAGTTATTTTTTTTTCTATTTACATGATTTTCCTTCCCATTTTGTCAATAGGCTCTATAAAAACTGTATAGTAATTCAGTTTTTCCCGTCTGTCCCATTAGTTTATCTTACAGAAGCACTAAATAACACAAGTTCAATTACATTCAACCTGTATATCAATGTAGATTAGACAACTTGTAATGACTCCAACTGTTTGCTAGGACATCATGTGATATGTGATCAGAATCGTTTAACTAATAACTGCTGGATTTTGAGAAAATGTACGAGTGTCTTGTTGTAGGAGGCAATGGTCATATATTTAATAACGTTATGAGAAAAAATATAAAAAATTGTTTCATATGTAACAAATTAATTGTAAGCAACTTCAGCTCTATATCCCAAGAGAACAGTTAAATATCACAATTATAGTTGTTGCTATACAAGTACAATTGAAGAGCTTAGTGGAAGAACGTGCTAAGTGACATTTTTGAAAAAATTAAGATTTTGGTGTCAATGAACATTTTATTCACTCTTTTAAAAATATCCAGTTTCCCCTTTTTCATAAACTTCAAGTTAAATATGTTTTTTACGGTTTGCAAGTACCGTTTTCAACTGATCTGAGTGCAAACTAAAAACTTTAAAGTTCATTTTCTCGGTTTTACCTTTTTGTCACTTAGCACATTCTTCCACTAAGCTCTTCAATTGTGAAATTAAACAGTGCATTCAATTTACTTGTGATACATACATTGAGTACTACTCACTTTATTTTTGTAATAGTAGGGGAAAATAATTTTTAGACCTTAACCCACTGTCGACGATAGTTAAGAACATTTGCCAGTGTAAGTAATAGTGTAATAATAAAGTAATTTGAAAACTAAAGTATTAATTACTAATAATTTCTGTCAGCTTAAGTTTATCTAAATAAACAAAATAAAAGATGAAGTAAGACAATAGTACTGTTTATGTAGGACACATTAAGTTACACAAAAAACAAATTTTTAAAACTTATAATTAAAATTTTTATTTGTTAAGAAATTTGTTTCGGAGTTAATGGTATTCACAAATGGGTCATTAATGGGCAAATCTTAATATATATTTTTTGAAATAGATAAAGATTCAGATAATTCCCTAAAACTAAAAGTTCCCCTTCTTAGTAAAATGAAATTAAAAAATAAGCCCACATTTAAGAGAACATGCTTAGTTTTGCAATAAGCATGAAGGATCTATAAACAGAATGACTTCCAATTTTAATATAACTTACCGAAACTTTTTTAGTAGAAACTTCAGTCTCTTGTTCTTGAGTGAGAACTGAGCTTGAAGGCTTTTCATCACTAGTATTATCAGTCACTGGTTCTTGTGCAAACGATCCCAAAACCTGAGAGTCTTCTTCAATAAATTCTAACTCTTTTGGAATCTGGTAAGGTTCCTCTGACATCTGTTCTGGTACTTCTAAAATCTGTTCAGATTCTTTTGAAACATGTTTAGGCTCTTCCGAAATCTGCTCCGTCTCTTTTGAAATCTGTTCGGGCTCCTCTGACATCTGTTCTGGTACTTCTAAAATCTGTTCAGATTCTTTTGAAACATGTTTAGGCTGTTCCGAAATCTGCTCCGTCTCTTTTGAAATCTTTTCAGGCTCTTCTGAAACACGTCCAGGCTCTTCTTCCATCTCTCCAGATTCATCTAGAATATCTCCAGGAACTTCTTCAATGTCTCCAGATCCTACAAGAATCTTTTTAGGTTCTTTAGGATTAATTTCTTTAGTTAAGAAAGCTACAGCCTCATTTAACTCCTTTTCATCTGCAGAAGACCGATCTTCAACATCTATTGGTTTTTCAATTGAATCCTGAAGGTTGTGTTCACGTTCACGCACACCTTTACTAGTTTCAGGGGCATAATTTGTTTCATCTAAATCACTTGTAAGTGTTTTATTTTTAGAATAATCTTTAACGGTTTTATTTTTAGAATAAGCTTTTCCAGTTTTCTTATGCTTAGAAACTGAGCTTCGGGGATGATTATGCTTTGATGGCATCACAAGACTGTCATTGGACGATGAGTCTGCCTCAATCTTTGATTTCAAACTCTCAGAGGAGCATATAGTTTTATGTGAATGTGTTGTATTTGATTCGCCAACATCTGTTGTGTGATCTCTATTTCTATTTTCATATGTAGTTGCTGTGTGAGGACTCATGTTTTTGTGCCTCAGAGGTGTTATGTTTTCTTGAGTTTCGGAACAAGAAATATTTTTAGTTTTGCATCTCACCGATTTCTTGCTTGACGGTCGATATTTTTTAGAAGGTGAGAAGTAGTCTCTTTTTATAGGTCTATGATGGTCTTGACTTGAAGTTCTTTGATATTTGTGTGGAGATTTTCTGTGAGAGAATTTGTGGTTTTCTAGCCTATTGTTTGGATAAGATGGTTTTCGTTTTATATGTCTATCTGAATAAGACATTTCCGATTTTGAAGATAAAGAACCGTAAGTTTTTGAACGAGCTCTACTGGGTTTTGTTGGAGATGCTTTAAACCGTCCATTAGAGTGCCTTTGCTGAAGATGGTTGCTTGAAGACGCAACCTTCTTGTATTGCTCCTTCTTAGACTGATTTTCTATTGCCGTTTTGTAAGTAGACATTGAAGAATTATTCCACTTGGACGGGATTTTGACACCAGCAGGTATTTTCGGATTTTGTTCCAATCTTATCTGTTTTTGAGTTTTGGGTTTTGTATCCTTTGATGGAACAAGGCTTCGAACTGGCGAAATTTGTGGTAGTTGTCCTGAAAACTGTGGATTATTATGAAATTGTTGAGGGCAAGTCCTTGCAATTTCCAGACTAGGTGAAAATTTGCATTTCTTTCTTTGTTCAATGCTACCCTGTTTATCTATGCTATCTTCTATTCCAGGACTAGAAGAACGGTGTCGCTTTTTATTCAAATGACCGGCGTCATCACAAGGAAATGGCCTTACTGATAACACTAAATTTCTATCATGTTGTCCTGGACTGTTTGGAAGACTCATCTGATTTGGCAATTTAGAAGAAACAGTAAGCAGTAAGTTATCTGCAACTGTATTTTTTGGGGGCGATTTCTTTCCTGTGCCCTTTAATGATAGAGATATATTAGTTTGATTAAGTTTATTCGTGAAGGTTGATTCATCATTTACAACCACCACCTTCATTGGTGAAGACTTTCTTTTGTTCTTGAGGAACCCTTTCTTGAATGGACTTGGAGTAATTTGTATGGGGTTAGCTTTACTATCACTTGTTTTCATCGGGGAAAAAACTTCACCATCCTCAATTTCTGATTCCAAAACCTTTTTTTTATCACTTGGTTGTTGAGTTGAATCTTTATGGCTGCATTTTATTGGGGACTTTATAGCTGCAGTTTGTGTGTTTTCTTCATGAGTAATAAATGATAATAGAGAGGACGATGATGGGTACAAAACATTATGGGACAGTTTTAATGGGGAAAATAAACTATTTGTTTCAGTGAACATATATTTTAAGTTGTCAGCAGATAGTTTTTTGGCTGGACTTTCATGATCTTTCAAAATACCACAAGCTAAAGAAGTACTAGTCTGAACATCTGCACTTTTAGCACAAGAACCAGTAAGTATCTTTCTTGCAAGAAAAGTGTCTAAGGTACAGGAGGAGCTAGAGACTGAGCCTGGGCTAATGGGCAATTCACTATTTCCCTCAGGCTTAATAGCTTTATAAAATTCAGCCATGGCTTTTGGTTTTCCCGAGCTTATTTTTCTACAAGGTGATACGGTTTGTGAATTTCGGAAAAATAAAGGACTTGTGGTGTCACTGCATTGTGCAGGCATTTTCTTTTTAGAACTTGATACTGTTTCTGAAATATCCACATACGCAGGTGATGTGCTAGTGCTGTCACTGAGTTGGTTTGGTGTTTTCTTTTTAGAACTTGTTCCCATTTCTGAAATCTGCACTTGAGCAGGTGATGTGAAGGAAGAGAAAGGGGAAAACCCTCCGTCACTAGGAGATGTAACTGGAATGGGACGGATGCGTTTCTTGGGTGGTGGCAAAATTCTTTGCAATGCAGAAGCTGTGGTTTTAATGGAATTTGAACTTGAGACTGAAACATCCTCAATTTTTTGCACAGCACTGATAACTTGGGAGCTAGTTTCTGCTATACCTTTAAAACTGAGTGATTGAGATTTTATTTCTGTATCTTCTGCACTGTTTGACTTTTTAGAAGAGGCAGCAAGAACATAATCTGGGAAAAGTGGTCTACTTTTATCTACCATTTTAGACTTTTGAGCGTTACTATTAGGCCTTGGACAAAATTGAATACTATTTGGTGATTTGTCTTGCACCTGTGATATAGCATTATTGGACACTTTTTGAGAAGAATTTGCCAAAGTAGTATTTTGTGGAATATCATCTACTTGTTGTGCTGGATAGAGAGTCATTTTATTGGCAGATTTGGAATAAGTTCTTGGTGAAGCCAATTTTTTTACTGAAAAATCTTCTTGTTGTTCCTTAGTAAGCCTTTGCGGTGAATCATTGCTTTTAATAGATCTAGGAGAACAAATTGCCACTTGTTCATCAGTCTTTGAGAATACACTAGCAAGACATATCTTTTCCTTTGCAAATAAAGGGAGCTCAAGATCCATTGGCAGATCTGCAAGCACTTCGACCACAGTAGATTTTGGGATTTTGTTGTTTTTTGAAGCATTTTTATTTGGTTGAATCTTCTTTTTGAATTTAGTATGAAGTTTTGAATTATTTTTATTCAATTGGTTAGTATTTGATGGATTAGATTTTATCGGTGACACTGATAACATTTCTTCTTTATCAGAAAGTTCACCGATCTCACCCTCTTCTGAAACTGAACTTACTGGGTTTTTGTCTGAATTAGAGTCGACCTTTTTGAAGGCTTTTCCAGGAGACTTACCAACAACTGTCTTTGAAGGAATGTTTGTTTTTTTACTAGTATCAGTATTAGATATTACCTGTTTATTGCGAAGTAATGCTTGCTTCTTTGCTTTTCTGGGATAACTTTTTCTCGTGCTTAAAGGAACAGAAGTCTCATCGGAAGAATACTCTGAAATGGCAATTTCTTCAGGATCTGAATTTAGATCCTTCTCAGAAACTTTTATAGAAGAAGATGGGGGAGATTTGCTAATTTCAGAATCACTATCAGTTAAATTTGGGAGAAAAATTTCATTTCTCTGATTTAATAAAGGAGATTTACTAGGCGTCTTCTTACTTGCAGATGATCGTATAGGGCTTTTTTTATTACTTTGGGGTGTATTTCCCTTTTTTCTACTTGACAAACTGGGTGATGGTTTACGTGCTGATTTAATTGGGGTCTTTTTAATTGGAGTGGATCGAATAGGGCTTGCATCATTGTTTTGTAATTTCTTCCTCGCACTTTCATCCAATAAATTATATGATGATTTAATTGGGCTCTTTTTCATAGGGGAGGATCGAGTAGGTGTTTTTTTATTACTTATTCCACTATCTTTACCTAACAAACTTTTAGATTTATCTGTCAAATTGTCATCAGGAGACGAGGGTTTTTGTGCAAGTTTACGGTTTTTCATTGGCTTCGATACCGCTGATTCCATAGCCCCAAGCACAGCTTCTGTCATTGAAATATGCTTCTTAGGGGTTACAATTTCAACAGAAGAACAAGCTGATTCATTTATCACCAACTCATCATTTTCCGTAATATCAAGACTTGATTCTTCTGATGCTTTCTTCTTGGAGGGTGAGGATTCACATAATATTTTCTGCTTCCGACTTGGTGAAAACCTTCTCTCGCAAGTTCCAGACTTAGGAGTTGATGCATTAGTTTCTTTAATACTTGATGATGTAAATTCCAACTGTCTAACGTGTGGTGAAGCGGCAATGGATCTCCTATTAGCCAGAATTTTGGCTTGAGATAGGACTTCTTTTAACATTGGGCTTTGAGGACCTTTATGCCCAGTCATATTATTAAAAAGTTCCATTGCAGACAATGAACACGACTTTCCTGGAGTGGGTTCCGGGATAGAGAGCACTGGAAATTCCCCAACGTCTTCACTAACAATATTCTCAAGTGTTTTCTTCGATGGAGTGGAAGAAACTTGATTCCTCTTTTTATATTTCTTCCTATTCTTGGCTTTATTAATTTGGGATTTGGATACCTTTGATATGCCTTTGGGTTTCTTTTCTTTTTTAGTCTCTTTTGGTTTATCTTCAGGCTCTATCAAAAGAAGAAATATATAGAGAAATTTAAATATAAAATCAGATCACATAATACATGTTAGTTTTTAATTGCCTTAGTTACATAATTCGCATTTTATTTGTACATTTATTACATTTTATTTTGGAATACTTGTTTATCCAGAATCGCTAAATTCATAGCTAAGCCTTTAATAATTAGTTATTTTAGGAACTAATATTGTAAATTACCAGAAAAAAATTACAAATTAAATCTGCAATTATGTAGAAAGAGTTATCACAAAGCTAAAACATCGAGCAACAGCCCATTTACTACTAAAATGGAGAACTAAAGGAAGCTTTAAGAAAATAGTTTTTGTCTGAGATCTTTAGAAACTTATTGATTTTATATATTATTTAGTGTTAGTGGAAACAGTGAACTTCCAATTAAATAAAGCAGCATAAAAACATACAGTAGAAACTTGATTATCCGACTTGATTGGGACACGAGGTAGGTCAGACAATAGAGAATTTTCAATTAATTGGTAACACTTCTAACTATGAAGAAACGCCGAAAGTCTGCTCTGGTTTTGCACTTATAAACATTGGATTTTAGTGTTAAGTTATACATCTAGGAAATTGAGACTTTCGGGCAAACCGAAAGTGCTTAAAAATTATTTTTAATTTCTAATCTCACTTTTAAATATCCGAGCGATGTTAGGGGAAAAGTGCTTATTTTTCATTTTATAGTAGATATCACTTAGAATGTCTCGCGATTTTAAAAAATTCCGTGGAGTTTTATGAAAATATAGGATTGCCAGAAATGTTTTTAATTTTTAGATTTGCTGAAGTTTTGCTTTCTTAAAATCTAAAAAGTTTCTAGATTTCAGAAACGTCAGAATTATTTTAGGATCGGTGGAGCATTTCAATTTTCGGAACAGCGGATAATTCCGATTTCAAAATCGCTGGAGGTTACTGATTTTTAAATTGCAGAAATTCGCTGATTTCAGTATCGCAGGAGATTCTTTATCTTAGAAACGCCATAGATTTCAAGGACTGGTTCCATTTTGTGAACAACCAAATATGATCTTATTAGAGTAATTTTTTAATGTTGACTCACAGAGGGTCGGTTAACAGAGTTGAAGACAAAAGAGAGACAGATAATAGAGGTTCTACTGTATTTAGACACAGCGTGTAAAATACTTTTTTTTTTGTGTATAGCAGTTCTGCTACACCAAAGTATTTGTGTGTAGCAATTTTTAATTAATGCATAGCACTTTTGAGTATTGTCCATCTTTATCGACGCACCGTTAATTCCGTTGATTAGCGATGCGTTGAAATTTTTTGACATTTTAAGTTATCTATGTGCTTTGCACATAAAGAGCACATTATTTTAGTAACAACGTTACCGTTAGATTTGTACTTCAGCCACACTCATTATTCGGATTCAACGACGTGATCCAGTTTTTAACAGTTCGTAACTGAACCACCATATTTTACTTTCGTTGATTTTTGCAACACAAATAATAACGAATTGGAAATCTCGCTAAATCTTTCTGTTCTGGCGCGATTATCGGCGGTTTGTTTTACACTTTTCGCTACTCACTTCCAGTCTGGTATGGAGTTGAGATGTTTCCCTGCCCGAACGAAAAGCGGCCAACGGATTCGAATTGAGATAGAGCTCCATGACTTAGACAACTGAACTGAAGCGATCTGACTTCGAATCGTTTGCAAAAACACCATGGTTATGACAAACGGAGATGCTTTGTGAGTATCGCAACTAAATGTGATACAAAGCTAAATCGCTATCGCAAGTTTTCATTTTGGTGTCGCGTTTCGCGATGCGATACCGCTTATTTTACACGCTGTTTAGACACTTAACTTACCAGATGCCGGAACAGTAACAGGATCTGCAAATTTTTCTCTCAGTACAGCAGCTCTTTCGCGAAACGCTTTTGCAGGACTGTAATTATGTGGGATTGGCATGGATGACGACGATTGGCTGAGCTCTGATATGCGCTGAACAGGGGCACTCTTTGCAACAGTAGACATACCTTGCACAGGCTGCATGTTGGCATTATTATACACAACAATAAATGATAAGTTATTTGGAGGATTGTGGGTCGGTATGAAGACAGTTTGAAGAGGTGCTGGCGTTGTGTTTGAATACACTTTCCCCACATTTTGCATCAATGTAGAATTCGACTTAAAAGAACTTCGTGCAGGAGCATAACTTGGTCTCAAACAACGGTTTTGAACAATGTTCGTGGTCCGGCTTTGTCCTAGATTAGGGATTTGGTTTAGAGCTACACTTGGGTTTTGGCTTCGAATTACACTTAAGTTTTGTCTTTGAACCATGTTTAGGGTTTGGTTTTGTCCTGCATTTATGACCGGAGTTAGAATGACACTTTGAGGTTGACTTCTAACTACACTAGGGTTTTGGCTTTGAGCTATGGTTGCGGTTTGGCTTAGCACAATATTTGCAGGTTGACTTGGAACTACATTTGCAGATTGAGCAGGAACTATTTGAGTCTCCAACTGACAGGGAGTACCTATGGGTACCTGCTTGATTGTTTTGTCTTCTATATCCATTACAAACTCTGGTCCAGGATTTGAAGCTGATGCGTTTTTTTCTTCATCATCATGAACAACCCCATCAGCATCTGGTTGTATAATAGACATACAAGAATCTAAAACATCTATGGTTCGATTTGCAGCAACAGTATTTAAGTTTTGTTTAGTTCCTGGAATATCCTTTTGTGCTTCAGTATTAGAAGCTGATGCAGCTACAGGTTGATTGGTGGCAGAAGTAGGTTGAACATGCGAGTTGAAATTTGTTATATTGTCATTGCCTGAAGTAGCTGCATCAATACCAGTTGAGTTACTTATTGTTTCTGTGGCTCGTGAAGGGTTTTGATTATAATCAAGTTGTTTTGCTTCATCGGTCAGCATTCCAGGTTCCTTATTGACAGTTTCTCTTTTGCTAATGGAAGTTGCTGAAATGGTAGGAGTAGTTAGAACATCAGGTTGGTTTGAACTTGAAGCCCCATGGTCAGAGTTACCAATGTTAGAAGATTCTGGTGCTGAATTTATTTCATCCCAATCTCTGTTGTCTGAAAATTAACACAAGATATATTACAAATAAAACAATAAAATCCTGTAAATTAGAAAAATAAACATAAGGAAACTAAAGTAGCAAAAATACTTTGTTTACAGAAAAATATTTTAAGGCAAACTAAAACTGTCTATCAATACAACTAAAAATATTTACAGCTAAGTATCAACCAAAAATATTCTTCAAAAAATAAAAATACTAAGTTATTGGGATAGAAAATAAGTTTTTAAATTAACATACACCACAGGTAATTTTTGAAAAATCCATAAAACAGTTTAGAAATATTGCAAGGGCATACTCTGATCAATAAATTTATAAGTTATATTAGGTGCAAGACCAGAAATATATTTTCAAAATTGAAAACAACAATCAATAAAAAAAATTACTGCATTGAGTTTAACTAAACACAACAGTTCCAGCTTAAGTCTATGGCATTGCCGAAAAAGAATCAGAACTAGCGAACAAAAAGATGCAGAACTTCTAATTGGTCACTTTTTTCATGTAACTTTTACAATGATTTTTGGTGATAACTGCAAACCAATATTTACTGAGCCTTTGTGGGTCATTTATACAAACAAATTTTGTGTTTTAATAGTTCAGGTTATACTTTAATATATACTTTTAGAACCAGGAAATTTACATTTAGTAACCACATGAACTATGTATTTTCAGTATGAAATGGTTAAATTTCAGTGCAATTGTATACCTTTTGGGTGCATAGATTCAAAGGTATGCTTACTGTAGAGAAGCGAAAGACACTCATCAAATATAGGATCTGCTTCAGTTATGGCTAAAACACTTTTGATAATGTCTTCGGAGCCATGAATATCCTGTAATAGGCATCAACATATTATACATTTTATTTTACAAATATTCACATTGATGAGAATTAAATACAATTATTTTATATGATAAAATATATAGACAATGTTCGGAAAAGAGGATAATGAAAAAAGAAAAATATAATAAATATCTCTCCAAACTATTTTTAAGACATAACTCCAATAGTACAATATTAATCCCTATAATGTAATATTCAAAATAAGTTTTAAATCGAAGAAATTTATATAATGCTTTTTAATTGGGAAATAATCCTAATAAATACTAACAGCAACATTGTTTTTACATGATAGTTACATGTGATGTATGATTACGATTAAAACAATTTTAAGATTGTGATTTTTAATTGATTGGTTGATAATCAAAAATAAAAAAACAGATGTTTCTTTCACCTGATTTGATTTACAAGCAGTTGAAGTTGAATCCTCTGGGGCTGTTAGTACATGGTTGATGTTGTCAGCTAGTTTCTTAGCGAAAGGTGACTGATTGAGAAATCCTTCAAGTAAAAAATTCTAAACAAAAATAGTAATTAGAGGTGTTATTACTTAATGTATCCAAAATAAGAAACAAAGATTCTCTTTTAAAAAAAATGAACAAAGCACTAATTGGTTTGAGCTGCACTCCATCTTTGTGAAGCAGGAAATTAGTAATAAGGTTTTATGATTGAGCAAAAGTTACATATACAGTGCATAAAATATTTGCTAATTTAATTCGTAAAATTAATATATTAAAAAGATTAGTAATGAATCATATTTATTAGATGGGTGGCTGTTCAGAGTTTGAGAAAATCAAATGCCCAAAATATTACTCCAAAAAATTCCTTTAAGCTAAGACAGCAGAGTAACAAACATAGTATATGCATAAAATTAAATTTTTATGATAATATGAATGTTCAAAAAATGAAAAGAAAGTATTTCAAGATTAATTTTTTTTAAATGTAGAAAATTAAAAAATGTCTTACAAGTTCAGGAAGTGAACCAGCTGACATGTCAGTGGGCGCATTTTGTTTTGGATTTGGCGACTCATTCATCAACCTTCGTCTTGGTATAAAACTGCAATCATAAATATGCATTAGAAACAAAATGCGGAAAAACACTTTTTAACCTAAAAGTAGGCAGCGAAAACTGTTTTAATAATACTTTTAAGAAATATTTAGTTGATATCAGTGTTTAAGCTGGGTTTTGAAATTTTTTTAGCATTTTAGCTAAAATCGAAAATTTAATTTTAGTTTTTTTCAAATGATTTTAGCATTTTAGGAAAAACAAGTTAAACACATTTTAAAATAATTTATTATAAACTTTTTTTACCTAAATACATTTTCATATTTTAAGTTTCCATGATTCTGCGTTAGAAGATTCATTTTATTGGCTTTCAAGCAGACATCACAATTGAAATAAGCTTGTCCGTCCTCGCTCCATTTCACTCTAGTCCATTTATAAAGCGATAAACATTTATTAACGAGCGGCTTTGAAATACTCTTTAATTTTTGATGAATTTTTAACTTCTAAATCTGCGATTTTTCTTTTTATACCTCCAACTAACCACTTCTCCATTTTAAACTACTTATTATAAAGTAAAGGCATACATTAAATTGCCAAAAAAGAAAGACAGTCAAAACACGTGCGACCGTAGAGAAGTTCAATAGTAATGTGTTGGTCCCCAGAATGAAATGAATAGACAAGTTCAAAACGACGGCAATAATGATGTGTCTGTCTGGAATGAAAGGATCCAAATGAACGTGTCCATAAAAGGAACGATCGGATCCGTTCCTCCCCTCAGTTTATTTTAGCAGAGTGGATGTCAAGAATTTCGCAAAATGCAATTTCTTTTCGCATTTTGCGTAAAAAGCGATCGCAGCTTAAACACTGGTTGATATTCAAGGGTGGCCTATACTATTTACAACTATACTATTTACAATCACAATGCAAGCTTTGTAAACTCTTTCTTCCCCTACCCCCTTGTGTGGTTGTCCAAGAAAACGCATGAAAGTAGATGTTTTCGCTTTTTTTCAACCCTACTTGGTTTTGACTGGGTTGGGGTTGTTTGGGATGGGTTCGGAGCCTCAAACAAGGTAGGTTTAGAACAACAATGCTCACACCATTTCCTGGAAAACCACACGAGTGAATAAGGAAGAAAGTTCTTTCGAAACATGCATTATAAAATCAGATTTAGTACAAAATTATTAGAAGAAAAAAACTATCAGAATGTTCTCCAGATATTTATAGCATCTCAGAAATAGTAACAAAAACCATTTTTAAATTAACAAAAAAATCGCTACATACCCTTTTCTTTTAGGCGAAGCAAAATCTTCAGAGAGAGATCGCCTATCTTTCATGGGAGTTGACAAAGACGAAATCTGCGACCGATCATAGGACAGCACCAACCTGGGCGAATTGGTGTTTGGAGCCCGATGGTAACTCGGAGGATCCACCTCATTTTGAGGGGTGCCAGAAATGTCCATAGTCATATTATTCTCCTCCTGCCTTAGTTCAGAAGAACTCAGCATTATGCTTTGAATGGAAGACTGCACACAAGCTTCAGGTCCTTCATTTGTGCTTTCCTTTTCTTGTACAGAAAGGTTACTTACAGGTTCTTTGCTGTTGGATGGATGGACTGTATTTTGGGATTTAGCCAACGGATCGGTTCGAGGAGTTCTAAGTAAGTTTATTCTCCGTGGAATAGGGTCGGTGTGGCAGGTTCGTTGTGAAGGGGTAGTGGATTTGTATGAGAAGGATGCGGATATATTCCGTCGGCTCGGTGTTTGCGTGTTTGCGATGCTTAACCTTCGTGAAATTGAATCTTCTTCATTTTCATTGGTTTGTGCTGAAAATTTAAAATGTTTAAACAAAATAATTACTTCACAATAAAACAAAACATTTTGATAAATAATTCTATATTTTTTGGTTATTTAGATACACCCTCAAGAAGACGTATTTTTATTGTTATGCTTTTCCTAACATAAAAACATATACTAATTATGACTAAGAATAAAAATATAAACAATTTGAAAAAATTAGCAGTTTGTCATTTTCTCCGCAACCAGATAAAATGGTACACAGTATAGAGGCCTAAAGCTGACAACCCCAAATAAACTACAAAATCCTGAAACTTAACAGGTCTTCTAACAAATAAAAATAGTGAAATCAACACTTATTTTGTTAGCACAACAGCAGAAACATTCATGTGGGTCCATGTTTTTTTTCCTTAAAAGGAAATACATTGTCTGAAGACTCATTAATGATGAAAAATTTGCAGTTAAATTAGCAGACATAAAAAAATGATTCATAAGAAAACTTCCTAATGTATGCTGACAAGTAGCAAATCTGTCACATCAAACTGTTTTCACTTTGGTTATTCCAGATGGGATAAAATTTACTTAGTGTATTCCATGTGTTTCGAAAATATTTGTCTCAAGACACAAATATACCCAATTAGAATACAAATAAACCCTCAGCTATAAACAATGCTTATTTAATTGAACAAAATACAAAAAGGAATCAAACAATAGTGTTGCACTTACTTTCTTTACCTGCATCAAAGTTTAAATGTGTCACATGTACACCTTTTTGTCTCTGTGAAGTCCTTGGAGTCCTCAAACGACTAGGAGTGGATGGAATATTGTCTGAAGGCTTAGACAGTTTTTCTCTTGACTTTGTATAATGAATGGAGGTGGATGTAATCGTAGACTGAGAATGTGTTCTTTGATTGATGGTATAGTTGACACTTGAATTTTCATTAGACTGAAAGTTAAAAAGTTGTGTTCATTCACACATTTCAGAGTGTTTTCATTATACAAGAATAGACAAAATTAAACTTGTTGGCATTGCTACAATAGTGACAGTCATGTGGCTACATACTTTCTTTCTCATAGGAAAGTATAATATGTATTTTATTAAATAAACAAGTAGGTTTGTAACAGAATCTGTCACTTAACCCGCTTCCACACATTTGAGTTTAACAGGAATAAACGCGCCAAACACAACATTAATTCTATATTAAACATTTACACGCCAAATTTGGCTAGTTTCATTTATTTTATTTCGAAAATTCAATAATTATTACTTATCGTTTGCAAAAATTAATTTATATTTCAAAGAATAAATATGTAATATTCCTCGCACATTCCTGCACATTTTTATGCCAAGTTAGAATTTTCTATGCATCTTTCTTCATACATATATAATGAACCATCAAAAGAACTCTATTGTGATATTACAACAATCCAAACTGAATTATATCACATAAATAACTATTTTTATTTTTTTTTCACATAAAGTTTCTTGTACGTTTAACGAAATGGCAACAGTGAAAATATTGAATAAAAATGGAATTTGCACGTTATTTCAATGTAGATTAAATTTTTAGTTATTTAAATTTTAAATAAACTTCTAATTTAAATTTTTTAATGAAATTTGGAATGTAGCCTAATCTGATTTTTTGCTTCAAAATGACGTATTCCACTGTCTTGGACTTGTGGATGGCAAAGTGAAATTGAATAAAAATGGAATTTGCATGTTATTTCAATGTAGATTAAATTTTTAGTTATTTAAATTTTAAATAAACTTCTAATTTAAATTTTTAATGAAATTTGGAATGTAGCCTAATCTGATTTTTTGCTTCAAAATGACGTATCCCACTTGTCTGTGGGACTTGTGGTTCTTTCTGTGAAAGTGGGTGACGGACGGACGGACAGACAGACGGACTGAACGATTATAAAACCTTCCACTTTTTACGTTATAAACGTAGTGTGGAAACTAAAATCAAAACTCATTATCTAAAAAAGTAAGCGATATTGGTATAAAAGAACAATTATTACTATAATACTATGAGAATAAAAATAGATATCTGAAAATTGCTTTAATATTTCAAGAACATTTCTTTTAATATTCAGTTTTCTTCTACCAACTAAGTTCTTTAAGAATTAAAATCTTAAAAATTTATTTTTATGCATAGCATACATAACAACAACAAAAAACCTACAAAGAGTTATAACACATACAGTCAAACCTCGTCAACGCGAAATCACTTAACACGAAATTTCGCTTGAGATTAACTGAAAGCATTTCCCAGGCCCATAAAGCTTTGAGGTAATGCTAAAAAATCTCTTAACGTGAAATCACTTTCGGGGAAATCCTGTTTAACCGAACAAAAAATTCAGAATTCGACGTTTTATTCTTAGTAATTCAAAAAACAAATTAAACAAAACATTTTTTTAAAAAACGGTAACGAACATTATAAGAATAAATTGTCTTCTACTTCTGAGAAAATCACGAGATCTCCCATGATTGTCACTTTAAATTCAATTGCTGTTATTAATTCGTGTTTCTAAAAAAAATTCCCAATTTTTCTATAGTATGTACACGACTCCAAATGATCTTTATTAATTGAATTACTAATTGTATACATGTATTACTAGTGTATTACATTATAAAATTAGAATACTTTTTAGATGTTATTTTTTAAAAAACTATTCACGAGTTCAATGTAAAAAAGTTCCTGACGGTTAACACGAAATTCGGCTAACACGAAATGTTTTGCTGCTCCCTTCGTGTTCGCGTTAACAGGGTTTGACTGTATTTCCCTATGAATTTACCTTTAGAGGACTTTTAAATTCTTCTGTTCTTGTCGAACTTAAACTCCCTTGCTTGTCGGAACTTTGGTTTTGAATATTCTTTTTTACTTCTTCTACAAAAATATGAGGCAACAATTAGTATCAAATAGTCAAAGGAATTTTTTTGCATTCGACCAGCAATATAAAAAAATAATCCTTTTCTAACAATAAAATCAATATATCATGTTTTACAAAAATACAATTCTCTTTTTAAAACATGAACAAGTCTTGTATAATATTTTTTTTCATGAAAACTTTAAGTACTACGTCATATATTGATATAAAACAACTAGTGTGAATAATTTTGTAAGACATGCTTCCAAGTTCAAGATAAATTAAAAGCTAGTATTATGATATATGTTTTCTATTAACTGTAACTTAATTTCTAAACTAAACAAAATAGCAATTTTTAATAATGAATGTATATACATACAGTAATGAAAAGTTCACAAATATAGCATTGCAAATGATAAATTATCATAAGTACAAAGAAAAAATTACTGTGAAATGGAAAAAGTGTCAACATTCCTTGATATTAAATAAATATTTTATCAAATAAAAACCATTTTGAAAGACAGTACTAAAAATTCTAGATCAAGAGACTTATAATTGAAGAGCTTAGTGGAAGAACGTCCTAGGTGACATTTTTGAAAAAAATTAGATTTTTGTGTCAATAAACATATTTGTTCTCTAATTTAAAAATAACAGGTTGCCCCATTTTCCTAAACTTTAAGTTTCATATATTTTTTTACGGTTTGCAAGTACCGTTTTCAACAGATCGGAGTGCAAAAAAAAACTTAAAAGCTCATTTTTCTGTTTTCACCTTTTTGTCACTTAGCACGCTCTTAGACTAAGCTCTTCAATTGGGAAAAGGTGAAAACCATATGAGGGACGTTGATAAATTATGCACGCAAAATTTTGACTTTCTTGACCCCCCCCCCATGTCAAACTGGGTCATGTTTGATTGACCCCCCCTAAAAGTACTAGGTCTGTAAAATATAAGAGACTGATAATGCCAACGTCATGGCATGTAATAATCCCACATTCTCTTTCTGAAAAAAGTGTTTCTTATGATAAAAATATTAGATTTTTTTTGTCAAAAACTTTTTGTAACATTTTATGCAAAAGAAATTTTTCCTGCAAAAGTGCAAATTTTCTAATCGTTACATAACGCAAGCGATTACCCCTCCCCCGCCTATGTGTGACGTAATTATGTACGTCCCCATGCTTTACCTCTTAAATGTCGATATTCTTGAAGGGTCTCTACAAGGGACCTTCCTTCCACAACTGTAGGGTACTCTTCCCCTCCTTGGTATATGCGATAGTATTCTTGTAAATCTGGACTTTCCGATAGAAAAGTCTGCCATGATTGGGTACATTTCGCTTCTTTCAAGTAGCCTATCAAAATATTTTAAAAATATTATAATAAAAGTACATAACATTTAATTTTATATAAAAAGCACTTATTAAGACATCAAAATTTAATTTTTTAAAGAAATTTTGAGAAAATAAATATCATAGTAAAACTTTTTTTTCCCAAATCTAATAAATTACATAGCCAATTAGTGTTGGAAATTTTGTTTTTGGTGTACTCTAAGTTTTGAGAAATTTGGAGAAAGCAATTAAACTCTTGATTTTGCATTTTTGTCACTCTGAGGTTAACTAATTGAACCAAAAATTCAAATCAAATGTCTTTGAAAAACAAATTAAATGACACAGATGAGAATAAAAGGTATTAGGTTAAGTTTATTTAATGATAAACAAGCAAATTAAAAGAAGAAATAAATATAATCCACAATATATTACCTAAAACAAGTCGTGCTATTTCAGAAGGAAAGAATTTAAAGACCATGTCATGTGCCAAATATCAAAGCTGCTTACTGTAAAAAAAATCAATTAGAATAATCTAGTTAGTATATTTAGAAACAATAAATAAGGATAGTTGATTACTATTTTACAACTCGAAGCAGATTAACCATCAAACAAAAATGTTTTTAATTATTTTATATAAAGAGTACAGGGGGGAAACAATTTCATTGTGTAGGAATCTTCCTGTATTCTTTTGTGCTTGGCGGACATTGGTGACAGGAAAACGGTTTTTCTTTCGCAGTACAAACGTATGACTTGTGTCCACTGATTTCTGACGTGAATTAGGAATGCTGTGAGAGAAAAACAAAGTGATCAACCGGTTTCCTTACACCAGTTTAGGCGACGACTCTCTATTGTTGCCAAAGAATCCTGATTCAGACAGATTCCTATGCAATGAAGTTCTTTTTCTCCTGTATTCTTCATATATTATCTAAAAGCTTAATGATACATTAAAGAGAAGTTTTTGCTTTGCAAGATATTTTACTTGGGCTTTTATAACAATTGAAGGGCCTGATGATTTAGCAAATAAGTTATTTTAAACAAATTTTAAGAAAATGCATTTCGTACAATTAAAAAAATAGAAGTAAACTTGAATTTTATCCTAAGCCACATAATTAACAATTTATAAAGAACACTATTAGGCTGAAGTATACATTAACGCCCGGCAGTAAAGTAGCCAATCTGGCAACCCCACCAAATTCAGTTTTACAGCAACCCTTGGCGACGAAAACTTGTTGAAATCGCCAAATCGCGTAATTCGCGCCATATTTAGCAACCTTTTCCATCGTTTTTTCGCCAAAAAACCTGAAATCTGAAGTTTGGCAACCATGCATGTTGTTTTATTTTTTTCTTGACTCGATTCGCAACAGTGAAACGGTGCATGTGAATCTAAATCTTTATTTTCTAATCTATTTAAATCAAAATGATTTTTATTTAAAAGTAAATATTTTTCGTGCAGATCGATTTTTAATTCAATGTTTAACTATTTAAAATGATTATTTTTCATTATTTATTTCGGCACTTGCCGCATTATGATCCATGTTTTTTATTGTGTTATCGTGGTAGGATTTGCCTATTTTTCCTGGTATGTTAAACATGTTTTATTTTTAGAATAACGTTTTTTTAGTGTTTTTTAATCTTTTTTTTAATACTGTTTGAAAAATATTTTTAGCTTTAAAAAATATTTTCTTACTAAATCAGTTAATCGTAAACGTGCCCATGTTTTTCTTTATTTAATTGTCCTTTAATCGCATTAATATTATTTTAGATAATAATCATACAATGTTTAGAACGTGTTATGATTCTATTTTTTCACATCGTTGATCGTGAAACAAACTGTTAAATTCCGATTATTTTTGTTAAAAATCGCTTGCATCGTAAATGCCCTAGTATTTTTTAATGAGATTTTTCACTTTTCCCGGGTCTTTTCGCTGCATATTTTCGGTCTCAGCAATATATTTGTTAAGTATTTGTTGTCATTTCAGGATGGCAACAGACTTGGCTGACACCAAGTTTATTGTCATTTTGACTTGGCGACAATTCTTGACTTGTCGCAAAACCCGGGCGTCAATGTATACTTTAACCCACTATTATTATTATTTTTTAAAAGAGACTTCAGGGTTTAAAAAAAATATTCAGTGATGTTATTTAAGTAGTCACCTTTTTTTATTTGTATATTACCTAAATTAAATGTCTAGAAAAGTTTACACAAGTTTAAAAGAAAATACTTATATTTTAGAGATAAGTGTGCAAATAGTTTGTGTTTCTAACTTTTAAAAACTGTTAAATAGGTCTCAATCCGTTTTTATTGAATAAATACTTGTAATTTTGTAAGACTTTCCTGTTTGATACCTAAAAATAAATAGATTTGCAATAAAAACATTAAATTGTCAATGTCCGTGAAACTATTTGTAATCCGCATACATTTTCGTTTCTTGCATGAGATAAGAAGGTGTTGAAAACAAAACAATGTAATGATGAACTGCAGTTATTGTAACACATTTCATAAACAATTATATATGAAAAAAATTTAATGATTACATCCAACCATATTATTTCGATGATTTTTAAAATGCAATAAGCAGTGATGAATATAAAATCCCTACATAAATGAATTCTTGTTAATCATGGTAGGTAAATAAACAAGAAACCACACACACAAGGTTATACGCAGGTAGCTAGTAAGTAAGTCAATTTTTTTTTAACGCGTGTCACGTAAATTAACAAATAATTATTTTAACTGTAGCATAAAAACTTACATCATACTATAAATTAAAATACTCTAAGAATAAAATCAGTAAAATTTAATCATTAAATACAATAATAACATAATTTCGCGCCAAAATTTACATCAAAACATAATTTTTCATAAACAAAGCAAGCCATGGATGTTTGCGTTGAGCTGTTGATCTTGCTGATTGAACAAGATTTTTATATTGTATTTTAAAAATTTGTCGAACTTTTAATTGAAATGTACGATATCTAAATTCTTATGATGACTTGTAATTTCTGTATTTTACTTATATTTATGAAAATAATAAAAGTATAATTTATTTTTTTAAAAATTCCTTTTCAGCTCCGTTCTTGTTCGTTATTACAAACCAGAAGTGCAAACAAAGTTTAAAATTTCTCAAATCCGGCGAGCACATATCTCAACTTATTTCAATTTCTCAAATTCGAATTCAAGAAACAAAATATGTTACCCTGAATTATCCTTATTTTCAAGATTATTTGATTTATTGTCTGATTTTGGATATAACTTACAAAAGCTCTTGTAGATCTTTCAATTTCTCAATATGAACTATTCATCTTTAGACGTTTTCTTCGAAAAGAAATTTTCATTTGAAAAAGAAAACTGTTGGACACTACCTCCGTTAAGTGACATTCTCGTTGCAGATTTATGGACATCCGAAACTCTTCAAGGTCTTAAATCTGAACTTAATTCAGCAAAATCAGTTTTGAATGATAAAGGCGAACAGTGGCATGAACATACTAGTAATATAAATAAAGCTAAACTAGTTATAAAATCTATTAAACAACAAATTAATCCTGATATTTTAACTCAAGCATGGTGTAAATTTTATGAAGTATTGTCAAACTACTCCCTTATTCCGACTGAAACCATGAACATCAAGTCTCTGCATTTGTGTGAAGCTCCTGGTGCATTCATTAGCGCACTCAACAGCTATTTATATTTGAATCATCCTGGAATTAGTGTAATTCAGTGTATTTATAGTTTTAAATTTTATTACTTTAAAACAGTTAAGACATACAAATTAATCTTGTTCAATGGCGATCATGACAAATTCATGTATGGTTGATATCTTGATATGATGAAAAAGTGAGATATTTACATGGTTTCCGGGCACATGAAAAGTCATGAATTTGAGCCAAAAACGACCAAAAGTCATGAAAAAATTGTATATTTGTATGAATTTCGAAACATCGCCTGTAAAGTTATACAATATGTCGCCATAAACGCCGCAGATCAGTTAAGTTTGTATTTACATTGAGCCGAAAGAAGGGTTCGATTTAGGCGGTATCGCATTGCAATTTTCTTTGCAAATTCACTGAAACAGCAAAAAATAGTCAACCGATTCGCTAGAACTGCTATGCATTTTTTTTAACAATTGTTTACTTTTTCTTCGCACCTTAACTTGGTGAAACTAAACATAAATGTCAATAAACAATAAGTTCAAGTAACAGATTCTAATAATGAAGATATAAATTAAAATAAAATGTGAAAATGAATTAAGATTGGATTACACTAAGATGTCTTCAAATCTCAATCAGCCAGTGCAATCTCCCATTAGGAGAGGAGTCCAATAATACTTCCTGATTTACTTATTTAGCTGCCTAGTAATTTTCACGAAATCTATCGATGACGTCTCATTGCATCAGAATGATTGACGGTTCTTTGACTCTGCGTGATCAGAAGAGTTTCTCGTTTTATTTTTGTAGCTCCGGTTCAAGCCAAGTCGGACCAACCAGAATATTTTCTTCTGGTCAAGTGTCCATGAGTCGTGATCACATGAACACTTTGAATGAAAAAATACTTTTTGTTTAAGTTTGACCATTTTTTTTTCGACTTCGCCGTATACTGGGGTTTCTGATTTTAGACAATTTTTAGTTTTAAAAAAATCGCCTGTCGGCATATACAGATACACGCTTTATATATTTAGATGTTATGTTGTTAGTAAATTTCGAACCCTGGAATTTTTTTTTGAAAAAATGTGTGAATATTTTATACCCCCCCCCCCCCCCACACACACACACACCATAAATAAAAGTAATTGTAATTATTTTAAAGTGTTAATAAAGAAATTAGAAGTACATTCAGTAGCATAGTATCATAGTATTATATAATTATATAAATTTGTCATGTCATGATTCATAAAAAAAATTATTGATGTATTATTAATCTATGCTGCTAAACAAAATTACTCAACTGCTACACAAAGAATGATTGTGTAGCAGTTGAGTAGTTATGTTTGCTGTTTTTTTGTTTTTAGTTCAGATTCTTATTTTCCTATACTTAGTTTAGATATGCGAAGAAATAATTGTTTACTTAATATAAAAGTATATTTTAGAAGATAATGTGCATTGCACATCAAATTTCATAATGGCTCTAATTTTAAAAAAAATCTTTTTTTTTTTGGTCCGATTTCTGGAGTCATGGAAATTGTTAATTTCAGTCATGAAAAGTCATGAATTTGAGACATTTCATTTTGGCAGAAACCCTGTATTTGAAACAATGAAGAAAAAAGAACTATGATGTTGAGGCGATAGCACAGAAATCATTTGTTTCACCTTTATGGAACAAAAGCTAACTAAACCATAATAATAATTATGCATACAATTTTTTTTCACACCTATATAATTTTTTCACACATTTTTTTACATACTATTTTTTCACTGAACAGAAATAAAACTATTCAAAAACTTATCCTGTCTCGTTAAATTACAAAAGTAATATTGACGTATTAAAATATATTTTCTTTCTTTTTAACTTAAAGCTATACATGAAACTATCTTCAGCCTACTTAGTTTATAAAACTTCATGTTAAAAAAATACTTCAGCGGTTCTTTAAATACATTAACATATTTCTATGTTGTAGAAGCTTATCAACATATTATTTTTTTAGTGGGAATGGCTAGCAAATACATTGAACCCTTACTACGAAGGCCAAAATATCAAGAATGTTGTTGTCGATGACCGTTTGATCTTTCCAACGTTGCGAAATTGGTACTTTGGAAGTGATTCTACTGGAGATATAATGGAGCCAGGGTTTAGAAAAATTGTAAAGAAATATGCAGATGGCCAAGGATTCTTTGATTTAGTATGTCAATAATACAGTACCATGATTTTAATTTTTAATTCATTGAATACTTAAATTGTTAAGTTGGAATTAGGTAATTTATAATATTTTTTATGTTCATAAAACATTCAACTAATGTTGTATGTAGATAAGGGGGGAAATTTATAAATAATCATATTCTTAAATAATATTTAAGAAAATTATTATTCATAAATTTTGCTGTAAAAAATTATTTTAACTTGTTAAAATATTTTTTTGTTATCCATTTAAAATAAATAAAATTCTGTAAAGAAATATTGAAATGATTTTTAATTTATTTGAAATAAAAAACACTTTAGTAAGTTATTTTCTTTAAAATTGGAATATTGGGTTTTTATTGTTGCATATGTGAAAGTAAAAATCTGTGATTTTGTGTATTTTGATTAGGTTACTGCAGATGGAAGCGTCAACTGTTTAGAGGATCCTGCCGAACAAGAAACGAAAGTGGCACCCCTTCATTTTGCTGAAATGCTTGTTGCATTATCAAACCTAGCAATAGGCGGTAGCTTCGTTTTAAAGAAATTCACCTTCTTTGAATGTGAAACCATTTGTAAAATGTATTTTCTGAACTGTGTGTTCAAAGAGGTATGTAAATTACTTTGTTTTTAATATTTGTAACTCTTATAAACTTAATAGTATTTATCATTTTAGTTGATTTTGTTTCACACAATCAATTAAACATTTTATTTAGTTTTTTAAGTTCTTATTTATGATCTTTTTTTAAGCCTAATTTTCTTTTTTTTAAAAATTTTTTAAAGAGTTTAAACTAACTAACTGTTTGCTGTATGTATCGATTTCTGTTCTAACTATTCAATTTTTAAAAAAATAATAATGGTAGGGTACGAAACATATTTCTCTCTTTTGTATGTGTGCTTTCATACTATAAGAATATTAAAGTAACAGGAAACAAGCTTTTTTAGTTCTTTTAAGACTTCTTCTTAATGTAATTAAATTATATTGTAGAAAAAAGTGTTCCAGAAATATATGATAATATATTATTATTTATTTTGTTATGAAGGTTCATGTTTTCAAACCTTTTACTAGCAAGCATGGCAATTCTGAAGTGTATGTGGTATGTCTAGGATATCAAGGAGCAGAATCTCTAGAGGCATATTTTGAGAATTTCAGTGAAGCATACAGTATGTTGTAGATTAAATTATATGATTATACTAGCCAAAATACTATAAATTATTAAGTAAACAAATCAGTAATTTAACATGCTGCAAGGAATATGTTGTTCTTTATCATATTTTATTTCTCAAATGGGGCTGCCACATTGGCGGTCAAGCCTTTGCAGACTCAGCATATTCCTCAGAACTGATAGCTATTTTTTGTGGCACCATCTAGGCGACTCTCGCTACCAATTTCAACGCGCAGATTACAATGAATCTGAGTTCTCTGTGGATGTTAAAGTATGCCAAGATTTAATTTTGCTGATAGAACCCAAGCCGAATGAGCCCTCCAGGGATCTTTTACATGCCACATAATCATATGACATGCGTGCCCAAGATTTTCCCATCCAGAAAATCCGACAACTCAGCTGGGGCTCGAACCCGCGATCTTGGGCTTACGAGGCGGACACGTTTAACCTCTCAGTCACTGAGTCGTTTACTTTTTAATATTGAAACTCAAAAACGAAAGTATTCCTAGAAGGTTTCCAACCATCTTACTGATTAAAAAAAAATAGACGTCAAATGACAGTTAATAACTTAAACCATGTTACAGGTAGGTTGCTCTAAATTAGAATTTTACATAGCTTATATATCATATTTAAGATAAGCGTTAGTTTAAAAACTCAATGTATTGTTAATTCACAAAAGTTTCTATTTTTAAGTACCGGGATGCAGTCCTGGTTGCAAAAATGTCATTCTGTCACACAAAAAGAAGTTAGTCAAAAATAAAATTTTTAAAAAATACTTTTAAAAAATTTCAACGTTTTTTATTATCTTTTAATCATTAAAAGTAATATATAAACTGTAATACCAATTTTCCTTTGAAAATTGCTTCGTGGTAATTGTTTTACTTCAATTCTACGATTCAAAATGTCATTCCGTCACATATGGAATAGCCCGACTTATATTTCTAAATAATGTGTATTTCTATGTAAAAACTTTGGATACTGTTTTAAATTTATTAAATTCAGTAAAAATGATCTGTGTTGAGGAGGCTCTTGTGCAACAAATATGTTGTGGACTGATAATCTAATGCTGTAGATGATACTAGTCTACTAGATGAGTCTAGTATCCTACTTGTCGATTAACCATAGTCCAAAATTATGAGGTTGTTTTCCCCGTCTTTCTTTAAATGGAACTAATTCAGTCATTTTTTTTTAATTTTAGGACAGAAGAAAAAAAATTTATCGCATCTGCATTCGATATTAAAAATAACATACAAGAAAACTTATTAATAATTAGAGAGCTTTTTGTTTAAAAAAAACATGTTTTGATGTCTGTCTGTTTTAGTCACAAAAAAGAAATTTCTTTACAGATTCTAAAAAAGACAGAGCCTTGTTTCCTCTTCCCAGTATACCAGAGTCTTTTATATCTCAATTAGTGAAATGTTCCAACTATTTCATTGATCTCCAAAAGAATGCTATAATTGAAAACATCCAGTTATTTTCTCAAGACTTATCCAGTTATGAAATAAAACTTGAAGAAACTCAAAAAGAGTGTGCAGAAAAATATTTGATTAAATGCAATATACTTTCTGATAATAGTCTTGAAATTCCTAAACTTTATAATCCCCAAAAACAGGTTAGCATTTTATAAACTTTTTAACTAGTTATTGTCAATTTGTATCATTTTCTTCTATATAGTTATGTGCCTTCAGTGTTTGAGCATTTTACTTTAATATTCATTGAAAAATTCGTTTCTTAAAATAAAAATTGATTTCGTTAAAAAAAAAACCTTTTCTATGTATCTATAATTTTCTGGCATCAAAAACTGTCCTTAAAGATGAGTAATATTTTATATTAAAATATATTAATCTTTTTGTGTATTTTATAATATTATATAGTTATTAAATGAAGTATTAAAATGTGCAAATTTTCTGAAATCAGAGTATAAATAATCAAGTTAAATTTGGAAATTGTTGCTTGCTTTATTTGTATTTACAAGTGTCTTTTTTTCACACGAAATCCATAGGCTGAATAAATCTGACCTACTGCTTAAAATCTATTCTAAAAGGCTATAAACATCTATACTACATTGGAATTAAAAAAAAAAACCTATAGACTTTTATATGAAAGTTCAGTGCTTTAACCAATTGGCCATAGTTTGTTGCATAATTAATATCATATATTGGTTTTAGATTTTAACAAGTTTCTATGACAGAGAAAACCGGAGCTGCAAAACATTATTTTTCCAAGCATTAGGTGAAACATATGAAAATTTATCTAAATTCAAATCTATGGATTGGCCAGATGTAATAACGGATATTGATAAAAGAATCAATGCCTGTTTCCCAGTAAACAAAAAGCGTCCTCACAAAGACCTAGAGTGGTGTCCGATATGGAAGGTAAGATTTTCTTGCATACATTAATGAGAAATAAATCTTCCAAATTTTTAAGAAAAAATCTGACCTTTTGTTCTTTGAACAGGTAGTATAAAATCCTCATATTTTAAATTATATTAAAACCAAAATGTATGTAATGCATTTATGCTTAGGTATTTTTGGGTCTTTTTGTTATTACTTTCAATTACCTATTATAAGATATAAAGTAATGAGAGTATTGTGATGGGGTCAAAAATCCGAAATAAAGATTTTGTTTTTTCTATGGGATGGAGTATGCTGTTTCTTATAAAGTTTTTTTGAGCATTAGTCTGTCTGAATCCATTCTACAGCCTATACTAAAAGAGCTATGGACTTCAAACTTAGTACATGAGTTCTCAGTACCTGTCAGCGTCATAATAAGGTTTTTCAGAAAATCGGGCTAACACAAAAGGTAGCTGTTATAAAAATTACTTGTAAAAAAAGTTATTAAAAACCTTTAAATGTATTGATTTATTAAGTGATAATTATAAAAGTTGTGTAGTGTTACACACACCCTGTTTTTTTTGTCTTAAGCATTTAATCAAGATATTAGTTAAACCTTCAATTGGTACATTATTTATGTAACAGTTTTAAGTGTTCTTTTTTAAGGTTGTTTATTATATGTACTGTTTCTAATTATCCTAAATTGGGATTTATTAAGACATTTTATGTATGTCTATATGTTTCTGTCTGTACATTTCACAGGAAGTTAATAATAGAATGAAAAGCAAGAGTTACAAAAACTGGTTTACTTTGGGAAAGAAAATTTCAAAGATTGAAAACTCAAAGTTTTGCAACCCCTTTATCTTGCACTTATGGAATCGTGTGTCACATAACCCAGAAGTATATATTTCACATTACTTTAAAATTTTATATTTTGCTGCCTCCCATTCTCTTAATGATTAAAATGTTTATTTCAATTAATAGATTGATTTGGAAATGTGCACATCAAATGATTGCTGTTATTGGGACATAGACCATATATTGCCTCTAATAACAGAATCAAAGAACATTGAAGAACTTAGTATCATATTTATGCAATCACAAAATGATGAGTTCCTGGGGAAAGACTCTTTATTGGTTGATCTGTTAAAAGCAATTAGTTGTTCATATGTAAGTATGTATTTGTTTTTTATAAAATGTTTGAGTGCTCCTTTGTAGCTTAACCATATTATTTCCACAGTCTGTCATACCTCTACAATCAAGGAGTGTTGATTACATATTTGCTTATTTATTTTTTTGTGAAAGAAATTCACTTGGCTTGTAAATTTAAATCTATTTTTCTATACATATTATTATGTATAAATTTATTCTAAAAGAGGTTTTAGATCCTGTTTTTGTCTGTTAGCTGGGGAGCCTAGTCAGTAAGACCCTGGCCTTGCATGCAAAAGGTCCTAATTTCAGATATTGCCAAAATAACTACCTCCCTATAAATGGTCTGTGCAACCAAATAAGTCCAACAAATAATACTCTGTGTAGAGGGAGTGCACGTTTCGACGCCAGGTATGATGTTGCCCTAAAAGTTGCGTTGGGTGCCCACTCAGGTATCAACTTGTCACTTGACTCTGGCTCTAAATTATGATGCCCATCGCCCTTCTGTGGCTCTAGTGCGAGGATAATTCAACCTAACTCGGCTTTTGCTCATGGAGTAAACTCCCTATCAAAACTTTTTGATTTCTCATTATACTAATCTTGTAACCACCTATTTATGTTTTCAAATACAAATACTTATATAAATCAAACAAAACTGCCCAAATATTTTAAACAATACTAAACTCCTCGGCGCAACAGCCCATTCGTGGGCCAAAGCCTGCCATGCCCATTTCAGCTTACTGAAACAAGGGCTCTGGGGGGGGCTAGGCATATGTCTCAGTAAGGTGGTCAGCCTCAGGCGAAACCCCCAGTGTTTAGTTCCCAAGCATACTTGGTCCCCATTTTATTGACCCACTTAAGAGATGAAAGAATGGGTCAACCTCACCCAATCCGGGACTCGAACCAATGGCATGGCAATGAGAAGCACTAATACTAAGCCACTGGGCCCTGTATTTTAAACAATACTATCCAAATATTTTTACAAAGTTCAGTATGAAAAATATGCCTTCATGTTACAAGGTCACATCTGTCAGCTGTAGTCATGTTCGGCCTGCTTAGTGTTTCTGATACTCATTCCACCCATCCAGAAATCTTTGTTTACCACTGGTCAAATTTTAAAGTCAATTAGTTGAAGTTTCTTGTACTGAATATTTAATATAACAAGTTTAGCAATGTATTTTTTTTACAGTCTTGTAATTTTACTAACCTGGAAAATCAGAAAACTAATTGGCCTGATAATAATCGAATTGTATATATTAATTCTACATCATGGGGAAATTCACTACACCTGGAAATGAAAGTCAAGTACCCACTCACTGAAAATATAAAGAATATAATAAAGGTACTGACATTTCTATGTATTTTAATATTTGTTAATAAAGTCATTTTAATAATAACTTCTAAATATTATAAGTGAAACGGATTTAGTTCAATGGCTTGGCAAAAATATTTTAATTTAAAAACATTTACATAAAATGAATATTTTCTTTATAATTGCTTGAATTATAAAATTATATATTACAAATAACAAAGAAATTTTAGTATATTTATAATTTAATCTTTAATAATTTATAGTTTAATCTTTAATAATTTATAGTTTAATCTTTAATAATTTATAGTTTAATCTTTAATAATTTATAGTTTAATTTTATGATCCATATTTAATTGTTTTGTTTTCTTTAGATTCTAAGCATAGGTGATACGCTGATTCTTTGCATACAAAGTCTGTTAACTAGGTATACAATTGGAATCATATTTATGCTACTGTCATTGTTTGAAAAGGTAAACTCAAAAAATATCCTTTAACCCTTTCACTCTCAATGATTCCATTAATTATTTGGAATCATCAGCTTGTGATTTTTTTTCTCGCCAAGTTAAACTCGCACGTATTTCAAATAAATTTGTTTAAATTCACCATATATTTTTCTATAAAGTTATATTTCCTTTTTGTATAGTTAGGTGGAAGAATCATGTATTTTGAAGAATTAAATAATGTTTGTTGCAGTTAAATAAAAAAAATATGAAAAACATGGTAAAATAAAATTCATTCTAAAACAATTTTATTAAATATATTGGCCCTAAATTCTTCATGATTGCATTTTTAAATGCATAAAAATCGAATTTTAACTATTTTTAACAAATAACGTTTTAAAAAAAAATTAGTTATAATTTATTCAAAAATTATGTTTCCAATATTTTTTCCTTTAATTTTTGTTTTAAAAAAGTATGATTTTTCCTCCAACTTTTTACTATTTCATTCTGGATGCTAAAGAGATATGCTTTATATTATACTAGCAAATTTATACCCGTTTTCGCACGGAATAAAAATATCAAATATTGCCAAATTAGTGTACCATTTACACTGTTATAAGATCATAAACTTATTTGTTTTCGTTCGTTATAAATAAAAATCCGTTCATGCCTAAAATTCAAAATGAAAAATACGCTGTAAAATGCACTCATAATGTCCATCACAATTTCCCTCATAAATGCATAAAACTTTGCTATTTGGCCGTTTTGAGTAATTTGGCGAGAAAATAGATATATACCCACACCCATTATACAGCTCAAACAAAGACTTCGAACATACCCACTTATAAATTATTCATAAAAGAATTGCCTATTTGGGAAAGTAATTAATTTGCGAGTTTGGCAACATATTTGGCGAAAAATATATATACACACTTAATAGCTCTAGTGCGATGCCTTTATTAACATCCTAGTTCGTAATAGCTTAACTATACATTTTGCTTACACATGCTACATGCAGTCAACAGAAATCAATGAAAAAATCATCAAAAAACCCCAATAAAATCCCGAATGATACATGCGGAATTACGTCCTTGAACGTGTCAATTATTTCCAAAATAAATTAGTTTCTGAAATAATGGCAAAAGAATAATAACATTTGATTTTATGTTTCGTTTAATTTATTTATTTTTCAGCCGAGGCTCAGATAGAAAATTATCGGATTTGAGCGAAAGTAGTGTATTTTTTCGAAAATTCAATTTTCTCTAAAAAAGAACAAATAAAAACAAGCCTAGGTGCACACGTTGTATTAAAGGGAATCACTTTAAATTTCGAATTCTGTGGGCAGTATAAGTAGGACTTTTACGATCCGATAACAGACAGACAGACAGACTCTTTCTTTTGTTATTATAGATGTATGAAATGCCTAGACATCAGTTATCATAATTTTTAGCAATGCAAATGTAAATTTGAACATTAAGTTACCTTTTATTTAAACTAACTATAAATTCGTTAATTCTAAGATTATGAACAAAATAAAAAATTATTTGAAAATTAAAATACTTAGTATTATATTTTTTTCCACCCTCTCCATAAAATCTGATAAAATCGCTAATGTTAATCCGTTGAGTATTTTGATGAAGTTTTAATTATATAAAGATACAAAACTGTAAAAAAGATAAATTATCCCTTGATTTTATTCGAATAAACATGATCCCATTGTAAAAATGTAAGTGTTGTAGTGTGTACATTTTAAAATTGTTTTTATTATTATTATTTTAGTTTGTATGCTGTTTGCCTAATGATCTTGCTCCTCCCATGTGTGGTCAACTGTGGATATTTAAGAACTTCAAAAAACCTGCTCATACAAATCGTCTAATTGATTACATGGAATTCATTCTACGTTTAGATGTACCAGAGGATAGAGAAGTTTTAGAAATTGTTCCAATTGCCTCATTATGTGGTATGCTTTGAATTTTTTTTTCTATTCTATGTACAGCTAGATTTTTTTATTATCATTATTTTAAAAATAAGTTATTTGTTTCTTATAATTCACTTTTTAAAAAAAACTAAAAGCAGCTTAAATTGTGTATGTTAAGTAAATACTTTGTTTCATTCTTTCAACAATAATATCCCCTCTAAAAAAAAATTTAAATTTTAAAACTGCTTTTTGCTGTAAGTTTCCAGAAAATATTGTTTAAAAAAACACTTGTTGTGAAAGATTTAAGGAAAATTCAAGACATAGATATTTTAATTTTAGTTATAACCCCATTTATTCAAGATATTATGCATTAAAAATATAAATTAACAATATTAATAGATTTTTTTTTTATTTCACCAGGTGGTCATTTATATGAATATCTATTAACTCTGAACAACCATCATATGTTACAAAAACTACGAAGCTTGATTTCCATTGAGAAATGTAAATTAAAGAGATGACATTTGAAATAAATAGTTTTCCAATTAAGTTATAAGTCTGTTCAATGTGCAATATAGTTTATAAAGCAACCTATCAATATTAAGTTTCTAAGGACATCAAAATTCATTAATTTTGGGTTTCTGAGTTCACTTAAATTTTTACCAATTTAAATTTTAGAGCTTAATACATATAAATTGAAGTCATGTATGTTGGACTCTGTTGATGATAAAAAAAAATTATTTATTTAAAAAAAAAATTCATTCATCCTATCATTAATTGTATAAAAACTGATATTCTAAAAAATTTAAAAAATAGTAACAACAATTTTATGCACAATTCTTTTATTTCAAAATGATATAAAAAGACAATGCCAAATATCAAACATTTGGGCTTCTGCCATTTGGGCATGTTGCCTTCTAATATGAAAATATGGAATGTTTTTTTAAAAAACAGATGTTAACGTTGAATTATGAATGACAACTTATTTCAAATAACAAAAAAAAATGAAGCTAAATGCAATAAACAATAAACTTATTCTAATTTAAAATCCAGGACAATTCCAAACTCAAGGATTATGAAAATCCTCTAAGCAACTAATTTTCACCATACCATGCATAGGGAAAGAGGTATCCTTTACCGTCACATGCAAAAACACCAAGGTACATTCCAAAAGAAGTGAGTTAAGAATTTACACCAGTATAGTTTAAATATAGTTTATATACACTGTTAAAAAAACAATAAATAATTTCATCCATATTAACTATATATATTTAAATAATTAAAATACATTCAAATTAATCTGTTTTGATATCAAATCATGTCCCTTGATACAATAATTTATATAAAAGTATTCTATAAAACATTTTAGAGATCTTAAACTTCACTAAAAACAATTTAAACAATCATTCTTAAGTCCAATAAATTATCAGTTACATAAAAATTTTCTGCATGAAATAATTTTTCAAAAATGAGAATCGATGAAACAATTAAAAACTATCTGTACAAGGATCTCCAGTCGATGTCCCGGAAAAAAGGATGGCTTTTTATTTCTTCCACTCCATATATTCCAGAACCTAGTCTTTCAGTAGGATTGTATTGCAAAAGCTGAAAAAGAAAATGAAACAGCTTGAATGCTCATTGAAATGATTAAATTACAACTAGATTATTGCATTTGTGGTTTTGTTAAAAGAAAAGTTAAATACTAATTATTCTCAATAAAGTAGAAATTCGTTTTTTGTATGTAACAGTTGTAATACATAACTAAAGTAATGATGTGTTTTCAACACATTGATTGTGTAATGTTTATTCTATACCTTTAGACAAAGTACAATTTAATGGAACTTTTTATTAACTTACTTTTACAATAAAGTCTTTGGCATCTGAAGAGACATCAGTAGGGAAATTTAAAACTGTATGCCTTGTAATGCCTGTTGGATGGCATGATTTCAAAGACTAGAAAAGAACATAAGGTTATTCAAAGAGAAATAATAGTTTTTTGTCAAAGAATGTCAAAGAAGTCTGCAAGAGTCTACATGATTATGAGGTGTTTTACATCTCAGTTTCTGTAGTTTTAAAGACTGATGAGCAAATTCTAAAAATCACCCATGCCAAATGACTACTTTGACAACATTTATTCCTCTTTAATGTAAAAACTAACATCTACTAGTTGTTTAGTTAAGATATTGGCCAACATTCAAGTTGTATTTATAGTCGAAAATAAACTAGGAATTTTTGTAAAATATAGTATATTTTTACAATTGTTATTATGGAAAAACGACTATAAATAATAAACTTAAAATTGGAACCCTTAGATCCTGGTTCACAGGATGTTCAAACTATTCTTAAAACATGCTGTAAAAAGTTTTTTAATATGCCTGTCCAACTTTTCTTAAAGTCATATTTTGAAAAATAAAAATTGGGGGAAATTTACAATTTTCAAAAATTACCTTTTAAACTGAAAATTAACACATTTTCAAGAAATATCCTGTTATACATAAAATAAACTGTTATATATACTGCTACATATATATTTTTTATATATATATAACAGTATGAACCCTATAATTTAGAAAGTCACATCTTTTTAAAGTCTTATTTCAAGTTTTACAGCTACTTTTTATTAGGCACCTTTTTGTGCAAAAAGGGTATTTTAATGTAGGTCTGAAAATAAATCGACAAAAAATTTACAAAAAACGCAATATAAATGGTAGATATAATGTATTAGTACAGTTTTGTTAGCTTCTTATGCACATTACAGGACTTATTTTAACTGTGATTATTTTAATAAAGATTATTTTATAAATAACTAAGAAAATGTTTCTAAAAGAGGATTAAATTTACCAGGAAAGGCAGTTTAATTATAAATACTTTTGCTTCCCTTACTTAATATCTTTAATTATCTGAATATTACATAACATTTTCAGTTCAGTATTAATATTTAATGCAAGACGCAATGCATATGAAGAGACCAGGGGGAAAAAACCTTGATTGACTAGGAATCTTTCCATATTCAGGTCTGCTTGGTGGACAATGGCGACAGGAAACCGTTTCTACCTTAGCTCTTCTTTTGCTGTACAAACGTAGGACTCGTGTCTGGCCTAAACCAGGTTGCTGCGAGAGAAGAACCAAGTGAGAAACCGTATTTCTTACACCAGTTTAGGCGATACTCGCTATCGTTGCCGAAGAGGCCAGATACGGACAGATATCCTGTCGATGAAGGAGGTTTTCCCGCTGTACTCTTCATGTTTATTATTAAAACACTATTTACCTGACCAGTCAAAAGCTCAAAAAGAATTGCACCCAAGCTCCACCAATCACAGTCCGGTGTGATAGGATAAATGCTTCCAATTTCTGAATTGAAATAATTACGGATATGAATAATCATAAGGCAACACTAATATATAAAGATGTATTTTCAAAAGGTTTGTTTAAAAAAAATATAAGGTTTGATGTTGATATTATTCTAAGTAAAGCTAACTTTTCTTGGCTAAATGAAAATGAATTCATAAAAAAATCCCAAAACAAAAAACACAAAGCAATAATTTATCCCGAGTCTTTAGTATCTTAAGAAATTAACTCAACAACAATGGAAAACTGTTATGACTAAAAAAATTGTCTTTAATTATTTTTATGTTATAATACTGTTACTAAGTACTTGTTTATATAGACAAATAAAGGTATCAATTTCATTTTGTCTGAAAGATCATTTTGAATATAATTGTTTACAACTACACCTTATTATGAACCAAAATATAACATTCACAAGCATTTTGCAATGCTTGGTTTTTTAAAAAGTACACAAATAGTTACATGAATTGAAAGCTATAGAAAAAAAACATTTTACTACAAATCATGATAAGCTAATAATATAAATACGGAAATTCAGATAATGGGTTGTTGACAAAATTTGACTGAATGGTCAGGACTTTAACTTACATATATATATATATATATATATATATATATATATATATATATATATATATATATATATATATATATATATATATATATATATATATATATATATATATATATATATATATATATGTTTTTATATTTATTTCTTATATGATGTCATATATATGTTTGTCTTATGTTAGCTTTGTTGATCGCGGAGTCCACGAGTTGGAGATTCGGGAAGAGGATAGGATACGTATCGACTATTATATTATTTACGGCCATAATTGGGGATTTGGGAACAATTAAGACAGACCGGAGTTGGAATTTTTTTTTTTTTTTTTTTTTTTTTTTGCCCAAACTGGGGTGAGAGTTCTTGGCCAGTAGTTATTAAAAAATTAAAGATTAAAATTCGTTAGTGGAGTATTGGAGGGTTGTTTACGAAAAACACGCCAGGTGTTACAAAGTCCGATGGGAATGTGGGGGAAAGCTTTTAAGAAGAAGGAAGTTAAGGATCGTGAAAGGCGACTTCCCAAGCCATTTCTATATCGGATCAAATTGACTTTTGTAGGATATAGCAGTTACTCAATTCGGATTCTAAGGATAGGGTAGAACTTTGACACTAAAATTTCTATAGAAACCGACAGGAGGTAAGACGCTTTTGTGTAAAAAGTTAGAAAAATTTGTAAACAAGCAGTTGTGGTTCCAGGAATCGGGAAGGTATTTTGACCCTAGAAAGAAGCCGCCGGACCAATAAACGAAGATTTGCGTCACTGGCCGAAGTCCCCCTCGGGCGAATTAGGAGTTGGGGGAAGGAAATGGGGAGTGATATTTGATTCAGGATAGGATATTAAAAACCGGATGGGGTTTGGATTTTAGACCGGAAGGGCGGATCTTTAAAAAAACAGGCTATCAGGGATTGTACGAAAAACGGAAGAGTAAGAAACTTTGATTAAGACTAACAGAGCACAAGCTCTGATTTTTGGTTAGGAATCAATCACTAAAAAGGCTAAGTCCTTAACTCCTAATACTTCAGTCTTAAGATGTACCGGAAACAGAGTAAGTCCATTCCCTTATCTCCACCACGCACTTGGACTCCGTTCATTGTATAATTTAATTATTAGTATTTAACTGTAACTTATCGTATTATTGTAACTGAGAGTTGTAATTGTTTAAGTAATAAATGTTTGTGGCCAACTTCCTGTCCTCATCATTTCTAAGGGATATTGCGGTAAAAATTTAGTATTTAATATGTAATTAATAATTTATGAATTAGTTATTTTATTAATTTAGTAATCAATATGATAAGTCATTTAAACTAATTAGCAATTGACCGGAAGAATCCGGCCAAGACTAAACAAAAATTAACTTCAATAAATTTTGGGATTATTTATTACCTGGAGCACAAAATAAGTTTCGCTTGGCAACTTCATCGACGAAAAAATCCACATTTTTCCACTTTCTTTGATATGTTAATAAAATATGGCCTAACATATAGAAAAATTAAAGGTTTATTAAAAAAAATGAATATTTTTCATAAAATATAAAGCAGATTCAGACTTTAAGCAAGACACTAAAATTAGATTTTAATATTTGTTTGTTCTTTTAAATTTGAGAAAAGACAATTTTTAAAAACAAATGACATTTTATATAATACACTTACTGTACCTTCTTCTCCAAGTAAAATGTTATGGGGATTAAAGTCTCTGAAAATAAAGAATGTTCTTTTGTTATAATTTATAATTGATTTAAACTTTTTCTCAAGTTAATAAATATAAGGAAAGCCCACTATAGTCCTCTAACCAAATTTAACAATGACAGAAAACTGCAAGATATAAATATTTTTTAAAAAGAAAAATTCTAAAGTTTTGCTTAAATTTATTCAGTTTTGATGTTATAATAAAACACACTGGCCTTCTTCAGTTATGTTTTAAAACATCAAACTATCGATGAGGAATATGGCAATACGAAAATCTAATTCAAATCTGACACCATGGCTAGTCAAGTGGTATACTAGAAGAAATTAAGTTACTATATATGATATTGTCGACTTTTTAAAAAGTAAAATAGCTAATTAAACATTGATTTTTAAAAAGCTTCCTTTGAAAATCAAATCAAGTCATTATTTTCATTATATGAAACATTGAGCTTATTACAGTTAATTATTTGTAGTTAAGTAGTACTAAGTACTACATTATATCTATTATAGATAAAACTAAAATAACCATAAATCTAACCTAAAACTTACCTCCATATTATTCCTAAATGATGCAATGCTTCTAATGCAAGTACTATTTCTGCAGCCCACATTTTTACACATGATTCTGGTAAATGAGATTTGAATGCAGTCATATTCTCCACAACTTCATCCATAGCATTTAAGGCATCTAGATTACATGCTTTTTGCGAAAAGGTCGTTTCTAAGCTACCAGTGGAGGAGGATAGGCGAGTTTTACCACTTATTGGTGGTGGCAGCAAATTCAGTTTCTAAAAATAAACATTTAAGGATTATGTAATATATTAACCACAAGAATACATGCATTTTGTAATTATAGAATATTACTTATTCGATTTTTATAGTAATTTTTGAAGTGGCCGCTAAACGGCCCCAAGTTAGCTCTGGATGGACCCCTGATAGAGTTACTGTATTAAAATTGTAACTCTGTTAAATTTCTTATCTTTTGTAGTAAAATGCAGGGATTGGAAAATTACTTTAAAAAATAACACTGTTACATAGAGTTACTGTATTAAAATTGTAACTCTGTTAAATTTAACTTACTTAAAGTGAAGAGTAACTAGTTACAGCTTTTTAATACGAAAAGTAACTAATGACAGTTACTTTTGGAAATTTCAAGTTTTAATAAAAATTGCAATTTATCCATCCTACCATTTTTCAAAGAGAATCAAGATAAGACACATAAACAAAAAAAACACTGCAATTGGAATTAATTAACAAAGTTATATTTAATTTTAAAAGACGTTGCATTTCAAAATTGGTATCTGCCAGTTTTCTGAAAGTCACTTTCTGAAAAATAAATCTAACAGTGTTACTTAAAAAAGTAACTGTTGCAAGTATATAACATTGTTACAAGTAACATGTCACTCAAATCCCTGGAAAAATGTAATGTACAAAAGAAGATTTTGTTGAATAAATTTTACTGTTAAAAAAGCTAGTTTCCTTTTTATTTTATAAATTCTTATATACTCAGTACCAAAACATTCTGAACCCTTTATTTTAGTGTAGTCAAATGTATTTTAAACAAATAATAAAAATCTTGGATCTTGAAACATAATTTTAATATCAATAATAATTTTATTTCATTGAACTTTGTTATCTTGACTATCATACATAGAAAAAAACTAACAAAATAAACTTACTTTTGGAATATCACTTTGAATTTCATCACTTTTGTTAAATTCTGACAATCTTGTCCTATCACTAAAAGATGCATTCAGTTTCTTGTACTTAGCAAGTGAAACATTCTCATCTTTTTGGGAAGTATCTGCATACTTTTTAAACAAAGCAATGTAACTGGTTGGGCAGTTTTCGGAGGGCGTGAGGTCAGAATCGTTCGAATTTTTCAAGTTCGCCATTCTTTCTTCTATGTTGCTAACATCAACTGCAACTTCAGGTTCGGAGGATATTTCTTTAAATCAAAAACAATGACCATTTAAGTACTAAAATTTAAATTTTAAAAGAAAGATTTAAGTTATAAATGAAAATGGTGTAGATTATGTTTATAAAGAAATTTTTTAATCTATATAGAAACCAGGTCATTGTTAAAGATACTTTCAAAAAATAACTCTTTAAGATTAGTAGTTCACTTATAAAAAAATAAAATCTCGAACGTTATCTCTTAAAGAAAGTACAATCGTGTACACTATACTTTACAAAAGTAAATTCACAGTTATTTTTGAATTTTCAAGTTATGAAAAAAACAAGTATTTAGCCATCACCATTTTTAAAAAATCTTACTTAACAAAAATTCACAACTCTGGCTGCCGTTAGCAGCCAAAGTGGACAATGCTAGTTTGCTTTTTCCCTCCCAAGAAAAGCTCAGATTTCGGGAATGCGAAATGTTCCCTTCTCTCTTAGGAGTGGAATTTATAAATAAGCATCAGACAGCCTTCGGAAAGTAACGGAAAAGTAACGCAATTTTTCGTTACTTCGTTACCGCTAAAAGTAACTAAGTTACAGTTACAGTTACTTTCTGAAAAATGTAACGGCGTTACCCGACGTTACCTAAAAAAAGTAACTGTTACCAGTAACGGCGTTACAAGTAACGCGTTACTCCAATCCCTGATAGAAACACATAAAAGGTCCCTTTAAACAGTTAAAGAATAACTGTATTTGCTGAAAAATAAGGCCATTTAAGAATTCAGTAGTTCACATTTTACAAAAAATAAATCTCAACTTAATCTCTGAAAGAACAGTACATATTTGTGTAACACCTATAGTATACTTTAAATTATTAAATTATGAGTGATTTTAGTATTTTAAAGTGCTAATTTAAAAAAAAAAGACAAGATATTTTAGCTAAGAAGAATAAAAACACAACAAAAAAACATTTTACAAAATGCTTACTTAACAAAAATTATATTTGTAAAACAAACACAAGGTCTCAACCAGCATTAAAAAGCGAGTTTTCAATAAACAACACAAACCTTGGACTTTCTTGCCAGAGTACACATTGCACAGTTCCACCTTGGTCTTTGACTCAACATACAAACAAGTACCATCATTGCATGGGGACAGGGGACTACGTTGCAGGAAAGAACTGACATAGTCCCACAATCGACCGCCTGTCGCATGCTCCAAAATGAGGAAGAGCGCATAGTTGGTCTCATAGACTTGGTGTAGTCTGACCACAAAAGGGATGGTTTGGCTGAGAGTTGGATCGGAACTGGGGACTTGAGAGTTTGGGCTTTTGTATAAGGTCTGAAATTGAGAAATTATATTGTTTTTTTTTAAAGTTATTGCCATGAAATAAGATACATGCCATGAATTGCTGATTTTCTGCTATATCAGACACTATAAAAGCTTAAACCGTATACACAAACTTCGTCAAAACAGCATTGAGATACCATTTTAAATTGGGTCTTTAGGAGAAAATAAAAGCATAATAAGAAAAGTTCCAAATAAGATGCAATAATAAACAGAAAACACAATATTTGAATATTTTTCAAGATACTAAAAACTTTAACTAGTAATAAACTTTAAAGATAATTTAATTTTTAGGTGCCTGATATGCATGTTTAACACCTTGAAAAAAATAGCCTTACGATCAGGCTATCTTATCAGTTACCTAGTGACGTGGGCTGAGCAAATGCCCAATTGACTGTGCGTTTATAAAATATGCTTTAAAAATACAAAATAAATACATTAGTTTCTAGTTAAGTAGTTTAGGTTATAAAATGTCATTTTAAATTTTACTTTTTATTTTTTCTACTTGCATTATTTTCTATTTTTTTTAATATTTTATAGTTTGTAATATTTAACATGTTAAATATTTAGTTAAAATAAATTTATAAAAAATAAGAGTATAAAAATAGTAATATTTAACATGTTAAATATTACAAAATTATTAAAACAAAATATGGTGTAAACTTTATAGACTGTGTGTAAATAATTTAATCTTTATAACAAAATTAAATGAAAACACTACCTTAACAATAAAAGTAGAATTAGTAGAAACATCTAAAACAAGAAGAACTTTATCTAAAACTCCTAATACTTTATATTTGTTTAAGTCTTGAGCATTTCCTCTTATTGTTATACTTTTCTTGGAGGAAGATAAAGATAAATTTGGTAATACCTAAAAGAGAAATGTTTTACTTGTTATTAGCAAAAAGAAGAGCGTTCTATAAAAAGATTTAAAATGTTGAAACATTAACAAAAGAAACAGTTTTATATTGATATTCTTGCACTCGATGCCCATTGTGGCAGGAAGTGAAAAGAATTAATTTAATTCTTCAGGATTTTCAACTAGAATTTTTTATGATTTCATCTGCGTCATTTACTTTAACAAAAACAGAAAGAAATTTGTTTGTTGGTACCATGTTAAAAATTAGCCTATTAATATTAAATTTATGCACTTCACTTGCAGTTTTGTTAAGCATCATGTATGGAAGTCATAGTTTATAAGTTGTTTTATAAATATTCACACTTTCATCTTCATATATAGCCCATTTTAATCCAATACATGTGTGCAAAGAAATGTTACAACATTAATTATACTCAATTATTTTATACACTATATCTGTTTTAGTTCTAAACAAAATGATTTTCAAGCAGTAATTAAATTTAAGTGCAAAACCAGAACTCTTTTAACTCATTACCAACATACCCTTATGTTACTTTTTCAAAGACAGGGTAGGGTTGCCACAGAAGTTAGAAAACCAAATTCCCTGACTTTTCCAGGTTTTCCAGAGAATTTTAGGAAAATTCCAGGTTTTATCAAAGTGAAATAAAAATACAATATTAAACTTTTATACCTAAAGAAACCTTGTATAACATGTGCTAAAGTAACAAGGACTATCATTCGTTTCTTAAATGAACTAGTGTTTCCTTGAAAACTTTTTTAATCCCCAAGAAATTTAAAGTTTGATGTTTGGAAAGATATCCAAGTAGTTTGCTTGTTTTCTTGTTCCTCTAATAAATTTATATATAACTTAAGAAAAATATAAATTATCTATCAAGAACTTTTTAATGTTTATCATAAAATATAGTAGTAAAACACTAAGGTAATTACTAACTAAAGTAACATTACTAACTAACAACAACCAACAATATAGTAAAATATAAAAAATCACATTAAACAGGGTGTCCAGCAAAATTGATCAAAATTGATCTTAAAGACATTTCAAGGCTTATTTTCAAATTTTTATGGACTCTCGCATAACCAATTATACCACAGCATTTTTAAATTTGTACTTGAAAATCTATTGGCAAATAACCAAAAAGTAATTTAATTAAAACAGCCTATCTTCTTTTTTGAAAATAGGCTGGGTTGTTCGTAGGGTTGAAAATAGTTAATATTTTAAATTACAATCTTCAATTTTAATGAAACAACACCACATAACACAGGATTCTCTTTTATATGAGATACTTTTTAGAATATTAAAAAAAAAAGTTTATTTTAAAAATATTTCATTGATTATAATTTTTAATTATACTAACTTTAATTTACTACTTTACTCAGGCATGAGATCACAAAAATATGAAAAAAGCTGAAAGCGTGATGGGACAGAAATCTTTTAGATATTAAGTGTGTGGGGGGGGGGAGAACAGTATTTTTTTTTTTTTAATATTTGCAAAATGTTGATGCAGCCAATATTTACAAAGATTTATTAACCACTTGTCAATTTTGATCATATGCTGTAAATTTAGAGTTGTCTTCTTTGTTATGTTTTTAATTTAGAGTTGTCTTTCCTTATTTTTTTTTTTTTGGGGGGGGGGGAAGTATTTTTTTTTAAATATTTGCAAAATGTTGATGCAGCCAATATTTACAAAGATTTATTAACCACTTGTCAATTTTGATCATATGCTGTAAATTTAGAGTTGTCTTCCATTTTTATACTTTGCCCATATTGAATATTCATAAGGGGATCAACAAAATTAAGAAAAGGGGGCACATTAAATTTACAACTTGCATATTTACTGTGGTGACACAAAAAGTAGGATCACTATTAAGTTACTGAAACTATTATTAATAAGTGACGATAAAATGTTTTAATTAATAGCTTACAGAAAGATAAAATTAAAATTTATGTAACATAGAAATAAAGATTAAAAAACTACTAAACCTCATAGTCACTCCATTTTTTGCTAGCAATTACTATTTTCTAAAAATCAAAACACAAATACTTGCAAAAAAAGTGACCAAATTTAAAAACAATTCGAAAATTTAGGTTCCAGATAAGATAAATACAGAGTTCCCACCAAGAAATAGAAGTAAAAAAAGTGATAATAGTGATCATTTGGAAAAAAAAATAAGTGACCAAAAAAGTGACTAAAATAAAGAACTAATCGGCAAAATATTGAATCTATAAACTAATATCTGAAACTCAAAGTTTGACCCCCAAAGGCTACCTAACTACTAAATAACCTAAAATAATATAATAATTGTGCTAGAAATTTAATGTCACAACCAATTTCTGACAAATAATATAATTTACTTGATTTCCTTTATTTTTATTTCAATGCAAATCGAATAGCCACTTTCTCACATTGATACTTGCATTACTTTTGTGCAATTTAAAATTATTGGTCATCAAAATTAAGTATAACACAAACATAAAAATTATATTTTAAAACTCATAACACTTACAGAGGGCATATCTTCCTTGGAATCTAGCTTGGGAAGTTTGGTTTCATACAATTCTTCAGCTCGCATGAGATACAATAAAACTTTTTTCTTAATTGAGTCTTGTATTTCAGAATTGTTATCATCTATAAACAAACAAAAAGAAGTAGTGTAGATTTTATCTTCAACCTACACGTTCAGTACTACATCTCTGTTCCTAACAAATAGTTCACATTTTAAAGACTTTCCAAACAATTTTAGATTCAAGACTTCTAAATCACGTTTTAAATAATCAAATTTGCTTGAGTAAAAACTTTGTATGCACTTGTGATTCCAACCAAAGAAAATAACTATATGGTCAATCATAAATAAATTTAAATATATAATAATTTTTGCTAGAAATTTAATGTCACAACCTTAAAATTATTTCTGACAAATAATATAGTTTACTTGATTTCCATTATTTTTATTTCAATTCAAATCGAATAGCCACTTTCTCACATTGAATAAAAAAAAATAAAGGTATTAACGAACATAAAAAATATAAGATTAATAAAAAAAATCATATTTCAAAAATAAGGATTTTAAAATATGATTTTAAAAAATAAAATCTAATTTACTTAAAAAAAACCTAAATCAACAAATGCTATTTCTATTAACACTTTAAGTGCAACCATACAAAAAATTAATAAAGCTTAACTATACAATTCAGTCTTTCCTTGACATTGAAACTTTTTTAAAAACAAACTTACTTTGGCAACCCTGCAAGAGAACATCAATTGCTTTCTTATATGAATCAAATGCTTCCTTATAGTGACCTAACCCTTCCGATTCTTGAGCAGATGAAACATATTTAGAAGCAAGCACCACAAATGAGGGCCGTTTGGTGGGAGATTTCTTGTCAGAATTAGGAGTCATGGCAAACCTATCGCAATTATAAGAGTCGTCTTCAAATGGATCATCCGTTTTTATTTCTAGGGGATCAAAGTCGGTGGTTTCCAAGGCTTCTTGAGCGACTGGTGCAGGAAAATCAAAAGAAAAGCAGTTTTCTTCCTTATCTGCAAATAAAAATTTTATTTATTTTATTAAAGTTATTCGTTTTATAGACTACAAAAATTTTATTTATTGATACTTGAAAGACAACTTAAAAAGAATTATTTATAATACTAGAGACGATACATGACATTTACAAATTTTTAGGATTTAATAAATTTATATTTAGAGAGGCATACTTCCACAATTACTGTAAATATGCAATAGAATTGTAATAATACCCAATATTCTACAATGTTCATATAAGATTCTTTGAAATTAAACTCCATAATAATTCCTTTAATATTTCAGATAATTTCTTTTTATGAATTTAACACCATACTTCCTCATACTAAGCAAATCACAATATTTTATTTTATAATGACTTGTTTAAAAAAAAATTAAGACTAGAAAGGGGTATTTTAACAACAACGTGCTATTGAGTGCAATTCCACAGGCTGTATCAAAAGGTTTTCAAGTGGTTCATAAAACATTGCCAAAAGCATTTAGTTGATACTTGCTTTGATGTTTGATACAACAAGGCCAAACAATATCAGAAAATAAAAATCTTAATGTAAGATAATAAATTGTAAAAACACTAAAAATCGTTAAGGAGGAAAAAAAATTGCGGAAAAGCTAAGATGTGTTTCGTTTACCAAAAACTTTTAAAAATTGGTTGAGAAGCACCTGAATGCCACTGCCTTATAGATATAAGTTTAATAGTTTAAAAAAACAATTACATAACAGATAGGTGCAAAAGCAAATAAAATTCAATAAAAAAATACACTAAAATTAACCTCCATTATCAGTAGTATCAACTTGTTCAACATAAGGTTCCATCACTGGCTCTTCCAGCACTTCAAAATCTCCAAAAGGTGTTGGAAACTCCATAATATTCTCGAGATCTCTCTCGCCTTCCACGCCACTACACGACTGCAAAGCTGACAATAACCAACTGTTACACATCTCTTGCTGAACTGCACCGCTTTTAGATGCTGAATCAGTCTTGGTTCGCTGAAGCAGTGGGTCAAATTCAGATAAGTTCAGCGATGGCCTCGATGTGTTGCTTTCGTCGTCCGTGAAAGTAGTTCGATCATCGTCATCGGTGCATTGTGAACTGACGCTTATGTTGTCTGGGACTTGGTGATGTTGCCAGATTCCACCCAAGGGTGTGATTGGTTCCTTGAGGCCGTTGTTTAGGGATGTATTGCTGAAAAAATTCCAAGCATATTTAAATAATTTTCAGTGAGAAATTGTATAATAATGAATTGGTCATTAATTTTTTAAAAATTTGTATTGATTATGTGGATAAAGTAAGAACAATTTAGTTGTAACTTACTATTTTTATAACATTTTAAATGAAGTATATAGATGAAAAAATACATGTTACTGTACAATTTTACTTTATAATGCTTATAGGCCCAAAAAGTAATTCAGCAATAAAGCTTAACAAGCACTTTTTAATGCCTTAGATAAGTTCTTTAAAGTATTGAATTAAATACTATTGTTGTCCACATTTTCTATTTTTAAATACCATGCATATATTTCATAGTAACCAGCAAAGATTCCTATGTACTGTGAAATATGTTCAGTTATACATTCAACCAACATTTATATTATCTATCTATATAGTCCCATTTTCATTTATTTTAGAATGTATTTCCAATGCATTAAATTCATTGCATCCCTATAACTATTCTGCTACAATTAATTCAATTAGTGACTATCCAGAATACATTCAAAATTAATTTTTTAATAGAATAAATTAAGTTGGCAACTACTCAGAATAATTTTTTAATTTAAAAGTTGACCCAATTATAAATACATACCAATATGTACACTATTCGAAAAACACTTACATTCCTTCATTGCTTTCAGCCAACGTATGATCAAAATGTTCATTTATCTTGGTAGGTGGTTGGGGCTGGAGAACTTTGTCCAATTTATCTTCATCAATAAAAATATTGGCATTTGGGTTTTCGACACAATATCCATCCTTAAATAATTCAAGTATGAACTCAGCAAAAAAAGTATATACTGGTTGAAAAATTCTTATTAATTAAAAAAAAAAACAATAAAAATAATCAAATCCTTTACCATGTACGTACACATAGACAATGTTGCTTATTTCAAACTAGTACTAATAAAAACATATAGGGTACTTAATTTATTTTCAAATACTTCACAAAACTGATGCTTTTTTTATCGCATAAACTTAGCTACAAATTTATTTAAATAAATTCTACCGAACAGCTTTTTTTTCACTTCGTTTTCAACCGAAATGAAATTGTGTTTAATGGTGGCAATAGTATTACACAAGGAAAACAGTTGGAAATAATGTTAAAAAATTCACTAATAATTGAAGGTTGTAAGCATTTCATAATGTACATTTTGCAAAATAAAAAAAATAAAAAAAGATAATACTGAATTAAAAATTTTAATTGAAAAAAAACTATTAAAACCAAGAGTTGTGAAAGATTGCTTTTAAGAACTGGAAGAAAGAGAGGTAATTTTTGTATAATTTATTTTGCTATCAAACAAAAGAATTGTCTAACAATAAGAACTGAAGTGTTAATTAAAAAAAAAGGACATCAGTAAGATTTTAATTACTGAGAATCAAAAGGTATGAAATTTTTATAACATGAAAAAGGTCGTCTTTACAGCCATGGTGGTTGATACAACAAGTTTTCTCTATTCATTAATGATATAAATATGCAATACCTCAAAAAATTTAACAAAAACTTGACTAGTAAACAATGGTGAGCAGTTTGCAGCAAATTGTAAAAGCTGATGTGCACTTTGCCTCCTTTCTTCAATAACATCGGGCTGGAAACGACCTAAAATAATGGACCAAGTATTTTGTCATAGTCAATTAAAAAAAAGTAAATTAAAACAAATTGTGAGTATTATTATTTTTTTGTAACTAAAATGTACAATAGTGGTGCTTCATGCTTAGAACATTATTCATTTAGTATACAAATGCATACCAAAAGAATTATTTTTGTTTAAACTTTTATGATTCAATAAAATCATCTTACCAAAAATACGAGTTTTTGCAAATGGAGGAAAGGTGTCCTTTAAATAAAGATTTTGATGCAAAGTGCTCAAGGCTTTATGGAGTTTTTTAAAGTCATTATAACGCTTCCAAACTGTAACCTAAGAAAAAAAATGAAAGTATTATTTCTTCTAATTACTTTCACAAGTAATACTGTAGATCAGGGGTTCTCAACCGGTGGTAACATTAACATTATTTTAAAGAGAAATCTTTAATTAACTTCTGGAGCAAATGTAAAACCTAGTACCTTTTGAGCTTCCAGCAATCTCTGTATTTTTGATGCCATTTATTAAGAGTTACTTGTGTGAGAGTGGATTTTCTGAACTCTTGTGCATAGAAAATAAATATAGAAGCAGAATAAATGTTGAAGAGGACTTAAGAGTGAAGATGAGTTTCATTACTCCTAATGTTGATATTTTAATCACAGGCAAACATCAACAAGTTTTGCACTAAAGACTATAAAAGTATATTTTGTATGATGATTAATTTTTTTGCTGAGTTTGTACTATTTTTTTATTGGTATGTTTTTAGACCTGGGTAATAAATAAACTGTAAATTAATACCATTTTAATCTTTTTATTTCTCCTTTATTAGAAGCATGTTATAAATAAACAAATATCTAACCATTAAATACGAAGTTTTCTCAGGAATTTAATTCAAAAAGCCTTTGAACACTTTTAGAAGAGTAAATATTATACGTTTATTAAAATATTTAGATCTGGTGGTACACCAAAATTTCTCAAAAAGTCAAGTGGTACGTAGGTGCAAAAAGGTTGGGAACCCCTGCTGTAGATAATTAATTTGGTTGCTTACATGGTTTTCCTTTCATATTATAACACTACTATTTAAAAGAATTTTGTAATTTACCTACTTGACTTCAGAACTGCACTTATTACTATATTAACTTTTAAAATAAAAAGTCCAATTTTACTTTAATTTTATAACATAACACAAAATATACTATAGTATAATTTGTAAATGTGTCCAAATTAATAAAATATGATTACCTCTGTGACAGCTTCAACAGAATTCTTTGGAAATACCTAAAACATAAAATCAGTTAAAAGTTGTTCGAGCATAACACAAAGTTAAACTGTTTTTGTACAATCTTTATTTAAAATAATAAAAAAAAATTAAATACATCTTTAAATTTTAGTGTTATAAATCATTATTAAGAATATTGTTGAACTTTAATATAACGTCATTCAAGGGACCACAATAATTATAGGCTCACTAGCTTTATATACCAGTGTTGCACAGGTTATAAACATCAAACTAAATCAAAAAATATAAATCTGATCAAGCACTAAAAATACTATTTTAAATAGAAGATAAAACAAAATATCAATTAAACAAATAAAAAATCAAATAATAATGTTCAAATTACACTCTTAAGAAATTAAACCCACATACTTTTAAACTTTTCAAGGAAAAATTAAATTTTAATAATGTTTTTAAGCATGGGAATAACTTGTGTTTAATTCTGCTTATTTCAACACCTTTCAAATATCTCTAATTTCAGACAGATAGTCCACAGAATACAATAGGCAAACAAATGATTTTAAATGATATCGATAGAAAATTAGAGAATACTTGTTAAAGAGGTATTTCTCAACTCAATCCGCATGGTTTTTTCAACCAATCAAGAAAAATGAAACTAGAAACAGACCCTGGTAGGCTAGTGATCTACTTGTGTGATCAATGTTTTGGAAAAAAAATGGTTCTAATCAGACAACAATTAATTCTCATTTCCTGTAAATATAAAGCCTTTTTCGAGTATGGATAGAATGTATGAAAATTAGAACTAGGAAACTATTAAAATGAATGTAATAAATAAAAGCATGCCAAATAATGATCAATGATTGTTTAAAATGCATTTTTTTTAATTATGCCTTTTGTATAAACGAAACAAAAGGAAGAAGTAATTGGGCTATAATCCTAGATTCTGATCCGACAACATATCAAAAATCTTGTTTTCATATCGCTGTCTTTGCTCGCAATTTTTTATGGTAACCCTATAACTGTTCTCAATCTACTTTTGTATGCATACAACATAGTTTACACCCCCTCTTTTAATTAGTGTACATGGTTGCCAGAATAAGTAACTTATCGCTCTTTAAAAAAGTCTCCCAATTTTGAAATTTGTCACCAGGACAGCGAATAGGATTTTACCAATAATTGAACTGTCACGAGAAGGTAATAACTACTACACTTTCACTCTGCAAAGTTGTCGGCAGAGAAATCAAAGCAAAGGTTTATTATTAATAGATTAATTAAAATTATAATAAGTTTCGAAATTAAACATATAACTGGTTCATACTTTTGAAGTCACCTTGTACAAGGTATACCCTTTTTTATGTAATACAGGTTCAGATACATCGATGATTCGGACCCACGGATCTTTAGTTTTCTTTGACATCTCGAAACTAACTTATTTGGATTAATAAAATGACTATCTAAACCATTTTATGTATAAAAATATATCATAAATAAAATTACAATTGATTTTAGTTCAGTACTAAAGTTTTTTTTGCCATATAATATTTGACACTTTATTAAAATTAATATTGAATAAAAACAAGAAGTTTCGTAAAGTTTACGTTTCGCTACCAGAACAGAAGATATTTTATTCATTCCACTTCAGTTTGACCAAAACACAATTTTTATTAGTGTGTTTACAGTAAAACAACTTTGGATTAGCAATTTTTTCACCAAGCGCATGCAACCGCATCCGGTTTTTTATAACTGTTGTATTGCCTTCTTGGATTCCTGCTTGGTTACTCGAAAAATAGCAAACGAAATATTCAGTTTTTCTCTTTCTAGTTACCTCAGCGCAAAATAAAGTGAATAACCGTATTCTTATTTGAGGCATGTGCTATTAAACTAATACAGTGGTGTGGTGAGCTCCATTGTTGATACAAGCTAAAAGGCATGCAATGTTTTTCGGATGCATTCGTTACATTATGAGGCACATGACGTCTAATGAACAAACTGCGCTTGCGCAATTTGCAAGTTGCTGTAATGTGAACACACCACAATACATTTTATTTGTGCCTTCTTTGTAGGAAAATTTAAAAACAAAAGCATTAAAAATTGGAAATTTTCAAGGATAATTATGTTTTTGAATTTTATATTAACTTTTCAAAAACTTTAAATTGAAATAGAGGTTTTCGTCACAAGGTCACAACACATTTGTTTTTGCTATTAGTTTAGCTTTTAAAACAGTTATTAATTGTGTGAATTTACGTTTATATAACTTTATACTTATTATTTATGAAGTATTAGTTTGTAAAGCCGAATTCTTTTAAAAGTTGCTATGACGTGTAGACAAAACAAAGCTGGCATTGCTGGTTGAAGAAGAGGATTTCTGTTCTCAAACAACACACTGAAAAATGGAATTTTTGGCAACGATAAATGTAAGTGTAGCGTAGCGTAGGCCTTGAGCCATGGTAATGTTTGTGTATTGAAAAGAGAATGCCGAATAAATCTGAAAAAGAAAAGGTAAGAGTTATTTGAAGTTAAGTTTTGTTAAATATTGAAATAAAACATTGCATTACATAAGTTTCAACGAACAATTGGCCGAATGCGTACTTGTATCTTTATATCCTACTATCTTGATCTTGTTAAGGCGCTTATATCTTGAGTGAAAGTATATTTTGTGATCTTGATATGGAGCGTATAAAACATTAATCTTATAGGCAATTCTTCAAATCTGAGATCAAAAGATTGAAAATCCGATTCAAATATTTTAATTTTATCAACTTTAAAAAGACTCATGTTAATCGTTTTTGACATTCAGTAAGTTCAGAAATAATTGATCAACCTTTCGCAAGATGAAGACTTTCTTACGAAACTTGTAAAATATTTTTCTCTCGTTTTTTTTAAGCTGATAATGGGCAGTAAAATTCTGTATCTGACAGAACATAGATCCAAGTTTTACGATTGTTTATGTTGATATGCATTGATTTCAACTCTGACGTCATTAGTTTTTAACTTAAAAACCATAATTTCCTGTTGAAAACTATTTTGAATTAAACATATATTTTTTATATCGTGCAAAAGCTAACTTTAAACTGATTATTGCATCTTTGCTTAATCAATTTGAAACTACTTTTTAGCGGTTGTTCCGTCTATATTTCCTGGTATGTAGTCAATCGGAAATTTTTTATAAGCTCTCAACTAATACGGCTTTGTATTGTATATTAATTTTATTTTCTTGATTTAAAAACAAAAGCAAAAAAAGTTTGTAATAAACAAGCTAAAATTGCATTTTTTTTTTTCTCTTTGTAAATTGTTGTTTATTCTAAGCTAAGTATTCTGAAGAAAAAGTAACAAGTGAATGTATTAACTTTGCATTGTTTGCATAAAATTGTGTTAAAATAAGCTTGTTTTGTTGACATATCAGTGTAAAATTTCATATTCAAGGGATTATTTATTATTGACCCAATCAAAATCATATTAGGATCAGATTTACTGTACGGTCCCCCGTGGCGCAATTTTTTCAGATTTGGCTATAAATAATTTTTTCTGGCAACTTGTCTCTGACTTCGACTGATGATTCGAATTCTATGACTTCGCATCGATGACGTTTTCCGGTAACCCTATCATATAATAAGAAATATATGGTCATAAGTCATGGTCATGTTCATAAGAAATATTCCCATAGATCTGTTCTTTGAATCGTGGTTTAAAAAAAATTCTCCAAAATACGGACTTTCGGCGCGATTTCGGAACGTTCGCCACGGGGGACCGTACAGTAAATCTCTACCTCATATTATTATGGATAATCTTTTTTCTTTTACAATATTGTAAGTTTAGGATATTCCACAGCTAAAAGTGTGTGCTAATTTCTCTCTGAATTAAATCTTACAAATGAATTCATGACTTCAATCAGCCGGATCTAAGAAACTTTGAGAAAAACTTAATATATTTGAAATTTTGTAATATCTTTGTATTAATTTAACTTACTGATACAGTACCTCAAAGTCATCAGTAATGTAACAATAAAGATTGTCCTTGTGTAGATATACAGGACTTTTACAGTTGCACTTTGTTCTGCATCCTGCTTCATTTAAAGGCGTGCCACATTAGGCTCATACAAAAACTACTTGTTTTTTTAGTGCATATGTAAATAAAGTGGACGCTAAATTTGCTATATTCAGTGTAAGGCATGTTTAATAAGGCTATCAGTGTAATAAGGGGATTGTAAAAAGAGATTCTCAATTAGCAAAGTTTCCCATTAACCATAAGTATTGAAATACTGTTCACGTCTATGTATCATAATTATAAAGTCTATAATATCTAGGGATAGACCAATGTTAACTTAGAGAAAAATCGCTCAATCAGCCTCGAAAAACAGCGGTATGCCAATGGAAGCCGCTGTTTTTGATTTTATATATAAAAAAATTCTAACAAACTTATTTTGTATTTCTATTTGCGGTTTAATGAGATTGTAACTGAGTTTTTGTTTAGAGATGTGTTACGATAACCCTTTGAAATAGTTGCCAGTTCTTTTTTATAATATAGTTTTAGTTCAAGACACGGATTGTTGAATCTTATTTCGATGAATCGTAATATTTACAAGTTCGCAAACTACACCTCGTAGTTTGTTATTTTGCAATAAAACTGCAGTAGATTCTGTTATTTTTATAGTTAGGGATGGTTGGTTAACCAAGCTTGGGTTCCTCCTATTTTTTGCTTGTTTATTTGCGGCCAAATGGAAATAAATTCGGTTAAAGTTCTGTACGGATTGGTCAACTAACGAGGCCTTGTATCCTAGTTTGCGATATAATAGCTCAGTAGGATATATTTTTTCTAGTTCAGGGGAGAGATCGATTAATAAAATTTTAGGTATTTTATTATTTTGAAGTTCGAAATAGATGATAATGATTGCTACTTACGTCTGCCGAAATCTCTAAATAAACATATAAATAATAAATTTAAATATATATATATTAAAGTGTCAAGATTAAATAGTATTTTTTTCTATCAGGCCGTTGAAAGGAAAATATATTCGGCATTGGTCGATCGGCCAAAAAGCGCTATCGGTCAATCCATAATAATATCAAAAGTTTTTAAGAACCAATTACCAGTATAAATGAGTTCCTTAATTTAATTTCCCATTCTTGTATTGAGTGTCAGTTTATGTGTTTTCTGAATTGAATGAAATACTGATTCTAAATTACAAATAAGCTGTTCCTAATATTTTCATTGGCTGCTTGGAAAAAAATAAAACTTTAACCATTGACTGTTTGAATTTGTCATTTTATTTTATTTCTTTGCATTGAATTATAATTAGTGTGTGTGCTGCATGTTTCTTTATCTTTTTATGTATATTTAGATCAGTTATAATTGCAAAGACTTATTCTTTTAACTTTTTATGGCTTTTATGTTAGATGTATGTCATTAACACTAGTGTTATTTTTATTTCATATGTTAAAATAAGTAGTCAGTTTTATTTTTCTCTTTGTTTGTCTAAACAATCGAGAAATGTTTTACATCTAAACACATTTGTTTTAATGAGAGCAAAGATGCCTTTCTGTAAAGTAAAACAGCTAGGTGCAACACTCTCAAATATTAAAAATGCTAGATTTGAACTCTAATTTATAGTAGAAATATAAATTAGCCACTTTGACCTAGTACAAATCTTTTATACCTTATATAATTTTATCTTATCCTTCGGAACTGAATTGCACAGGCATTGATAAGGCATTCATTTCTGCTGATCTAACATTCTTGTGAGCCCCGTGTTTGAATACAATTGTGCATTTGCTGACACTGTGTCTAGGTAGCATGTATGTCTATGTATTGTACCATGAAAGATACAACGACTAAAATGCTCCATGTAGACGGGCTTGTGCATGTTAATTCTGTACCTGGTGTCAAGTACAACCTTATGACTTTCGAGGTTGTGGACATTTTCATTTGTCTACAATTTAAAATTGTGATTCTTGTTTTTGATTAATAGCCTATATGATAAAAGTTAGACATTAACACAACCAAGCCCTGTTTAGTAATTTAATTTGCTTTGCAGTTTTCTACAGTTGCTGCTGGTGATACAAAAAATGCTAATGTTCCTCCACCCACACAATTAACAAAAATCAAGTACAGCGGACCTCCATACATTAAAAAAGACAAGCGTCAGACTTCATCCAGATTCAACATTTCTAGAAACAGGGAACTGCAAAAACTGTCTCTTTTAAAAGGTAAATAAATATATTTTTTTTTAGTTTTGATATTTCAAGATAACTTTGAGTTGTTAAAATAACATTGAAATGACAGCTGCATCCTTTGAAAAATTAAAATATTTGGTTAAAGGTATGAAAACAGAATTAATACTGTTTTTAAATCTTTAATGAAATATTAAAACCAAACCAACCAAATGTACTAAAATAATTAAACTAATTAGTTTAACTATTTCAGTTTGTAAGGATGCCTATGCATCAAGTATTCTCTACTAAATTTGTAGCCATAATATAAATGAGAATTTGGTCTGCCTAAGATGGTATTTTTTTCCTCACAGATGTAAGTGAATTGCATTCATCAATTTTACAAATAGAAAGTATGCTAATACACAGTAGTGTCAAAGCACCTTTTTTTGACAGTTACTCCTGTAAGAAAGCCTTTGATAACAATTTTAATTAACTTGGTTTATAAAGTGTATTCAAAATTTATGCATAATATTTATATACATATGCCTAACCTAGTAGTTAAGAATAAAATCTCCTTTGCAAAGTTGGAATGGAAATATTCCTTACTTTTAGGGTTGTGAAATACGTAAGAAATCTTGTTATACTAAACTATTTCAGTTGAAAGTATGTAAGCTATTCGTTTTGTATAGAATTAGTTCCTAGTGACAATTTAAAACTCCATTTGTTTGCAAATGCCATCAAATCCTACAATTTTGCAACTTCAGAATAAATTTTAAGCTGAGTTATCTGGACTCATTTTTTTAAATATCACTAAAACTATAACCTTTTTAAGGTGGTTTCCAATATCTTGCCAAAAATAATCATATTAAAATTGCACAATTGTCAATACATAAAATGCGATTCTCTGACGATTGTAAAAAAATAGAAACAATTACCCATAAATATTTTATCAAAAGTTACTTAGCATAGATTATTCCTAAATTTTTTCATCAAATTTTTAACACTGCTTGTTTGCATGACGCAGTGTTCGTATGCCTCCTGAAATTCCTGAAACACTCCTGAATTTTATTATTTTCTTACCTGAAATTTGGGTCTCATCTCTTGATATTTTTTTTTTCCTTATCCTGAAAAAATTGACAAAGACATATCGTTCTCCTTTCTCTGCCGTTTTTCTCCTGTACTTTATTCGGAATAAGTCTACTGTGCATACGCAGGAAAAAAACAGAGTTTGGATATTGTGATACTAGTTAAAGTCTAGTCCCAGAATGCACCGCACAACTTTTTAAGCGAAGATATTTTTTTCTGCTGTTTCATCATTTGATGTGCAGTGAAGACGTTAGACTAATACGATAATAAACAAACATATTCCATTTTAATTTCTCATTACCTCCTGAATTTCACTATCCTAGAGAGTGTATGAACCTTGATTTGACCCTTTTCAGATGCCCAGCCCAATGAGTGGGAGGATCTGTTCATCAAGAAGCTGCAGCAGTGCTGTGTGCTGTTTGACTTTGCCACGGATCCCCTCAGTGACCTGAAGTACAAGGAGGTGAAGAGGGCGGCCCTCAACGAGATGCTGGACTACATCTTCACCCAGAGGGGGGTCATCACAGAGGCCATATACCCAGAGATTGTGCACATGGTAAGTTTGTAGTACAGCAGAACCTCGATTATCCGTCCTGATCGTTCTCTCAAGAACTGAGGAATGTCCAGTTATACAGAAATTGGCAAACTTGTGCGATTGAAAAAAAATCGGGTATCTCCTGCAATTTTGAAATCGGTATCATCAGGTGATTCTGCACTGTATCTCAAAACTAGAAATTATCGGAGTTTATGAAATCAGGAATCGTAATTTTAAGATACTTCAGCAACAAAAAAAGTAAAAGCGATTTTCTGGCAATCTTAATTTTTCGGGAACTCCCGGAATCTTTTAAAATCAAAAATCTCTCCAGAATTCTGCTCAGAAATAATGTTTTAGCTCTTTCTTTTGCTAGAAGTCACAGAGATAACTTAACGTTCAAATTCAATATTTACTACTGCAAAACCAGCATGTACTTTACTGTACCTTGATTATCTGATCTAATTGGGACCAGAGGTAAGTCGGATAATCGAAAATTCCGGATAATAGAGAATTTTCATTGAATTTTAGTGTGAAGTTATCTCTGAGACTTCCTGGGGAAAAGAAAGTGCTAAAACATTATTTTTAATTTCTGAGCGGATACCGAATTCCTATTTCAGAATCACCGGATAATTCCGATTTCAAAATCACAGGGTAATACCGATTTTTTAAATGCGGAAGTTTGCCAATTTAAGTATCGCCGGAGATTCCTCACTTAAGAATCGCTGTAGATTTTTGAAACTGGTTTCTTTTGTAAACAACCACAAATGACTTAGTTGGAGATTTTGATGTTGACTTAGGGACAGTTGGTTAACATAGTTCCGGATAAAAGAGGGACGGATAATCAAGGTTCTACTGTATGTTATTTTTTTTTTTAATTTGAGTTTTCCTTTTGGGACAGATCAGATTACAGTTTCCGCCCTCAAGCCCATACTGCTACAAAGTTAATCTAGTTACTCAAGCAAAAACTACTGAGTTCTAGTTCTATAGAAGGAAATAGTACAGATCAAACAAAATCAATGAATTATTCATTTTCCTTGCCCTTCCCCCGGCCAAGAAGTAGGCGATTGTAACTTAAGACACGCAAAAGTTTTTTTTTTCTAACTTGGACCGAATAATATCCTCGGATACCACACTCATGTGTGCAATGTCAATTTTGATTTTCATTTAAAATTTTAGCCTAAAACACTATATAAAAGTTTATATATCTTTTGCATCACATTGTCCACCTTTGAGCTTGGGAGATTTGGTAACGAGATTTTGCTTTTAAAATTGCATACCAGTGCAATAATATCTGTTTAGTTTCAACATTCTCCCATGTCAATCAAAATTGTAAAAGATTTTATATTGATTGCTTCATGTAGCAATCTCTTTTTTAATAAATAGTATGATTTTTGGATAATTTAGCAGACTTTTTAAGCTTTAAAACTGAAACTATAAGACATTATATTTTACAAAGCTGTAAATGTCATGAAGATGTTAGGGTTTTCTCAAAATAACTTTCTTTTTTAAATATTTCCAGTTTAGTTGCAATGTATTTCGCACCCTACCCCCTTCATCGAATCCAAGCGGAGCAGAATTTGATCCTGAAGAAGATGAGCCGACTTTGGAAGCTGCCTGGCCACACCTACAAGTAAAATTTTATTTTGTTTGAAACTCAAATTAAAAGTCCCCAAGTACTTAATTTATTTATGCATTAAAAAATCAAATCATTTGTTTGGTTCAAGCAAGTCTAATCTTAAAGCAAAAGCTGTTTTTAACAAATTGTAAAGGTAAATACAAACTCATGAAGAAAATAAATACTATTGAGCAAATTTTGAAAATATTTCCACTATGAAATATCGACAAATTAAATGTCATAATGCAACTTGTTAGCTAATCTGGGTTTTTTTTTCAGCTGGTGTATGAATTTTTTCTCAGATTTTTAGAGTCTCCTGATTTTCAACCAAATATTGTTAAGCGTTACATTGATCAGAAGTTTGTCTTGCAGGTATGTGTCGTTATCTAATTTAAATTGCCACCAATCATAACTAATAAGAAAAGAAATTAAAACTCCTTAAGTGTCTTGTTAGTTAGTCTTATTACCTAATGTAACTAGGGGGGTTTTCAGGTTCTAAAAAGTCTTGGGTTTTTGACATATAAGGTTATTAAATAATAACTTGTAATACTAACTTAATAATTTGTGACTATTATATTTTCCTTTTTAGGTACGGGTCATTCCATGTCAAAACACCCAAAAATATTGTGTTTTGTCACCCACCGACTCAGATTTTCTTGAAACTTTGTATATTTGTTCTCTTATGTGATTTAAGAATATATGCCAAATATTTTTGGTTTCTTATTGTAACTTTTTTTTATATTAAATTTTAAAAATTGGGATTTCTCGGAATTCGTTCTCGCCCCGATCGCTGGCCAGAATTGAATCAATTTACAGAAATGCTTATAACTTCAGTATTTATGGAGCATTTGGCTTCAAATTTTTTTTAAAACTTAATGAAACCTTATAGTTAACTGAGCTATAGCAAGTTAAGGGGTAAAGTAATATTAAAAAATTACAAAAATGTTGATAATTCAACTTTTTTATATTTTTTAAAAAAAAACATGACTATAGAAATGTGCTAATAACTTTTTTCTACCTCCTCTCAGGAAATCGATTTTGGTGTCTATAGATTCCTTAGGTTTTAGGCTTTAAAATAATAAAAAATCAGAATGGTGTTTTGCCTTAATGGATAGATAATCAAGTTTAAAAACAGAAAAACGATTTTTTGCACATTAACATTCAATTAATGTTTCGAGGCCAGTTTATTTCTTACTATTTTTGTAAAATCTCATTTTATTACTTTTAAGATAGTAATTGTATTAAATGTCTTGGATTATATATTTATTTTTTACAATTCTTTTTAAAGAAAAAAACATTACTGCAATTTTAAGAAACTTTCAATGCTTCTAAATATCTACATACCTGAAAGATTCAATTTAACCTTTCTGGAAGAATTACACACTTAAAATATATTTAAAAAATTAATTAAGATTTGCATAATTTTTTTAGCTTATTAAACAAGGTCTTTATATCCGCCCAAAAATAAAACTAATATTTTAAAATCTATATTACATTATTTTGGTATTCATTAATTTCCTACATTGTATGATAAGAAAATAATCCAACTATTATAGAAAACACTGAGATTAACAAATATTATAGAATAACATGCTTTAATAACAATTTTATGCTATGCATAAATAGGAAAGTAAATGTTTACAAAATTAAATTTATCGTTTTTAAAACATTTAAAATTAAGTACTTCATTCTTCTGATTGTAAAAAATAAGCATTCTGTAGCCAGTAAATAATTATGAAAATATTAACCAACACATGATAAAATAGATTAAATTAAAAAAAAAATTACAGTTGATATCTATGTAACAAAATCACTCACCTGTCCCTTTTTGTAACTAGTTTTGAACTTATTTTTTAAATAAGGTAACCATTGGCTGCCTGAGAATTTAACTTTATAATAACTGATGAACATTTTAGATAAGTTTCTTTATAGTACTTTGGTTCTTAATCCATTTTAAGTTATAAAATTCTGTTAATTTAATATCCTTTTATTGAATTTTGAAGGCATATAAGAGGAGCTTTACATTTTGGTGCAGACAACGGACACACTGAATGTGTACCTGCAGCACCAGCTAAAACACACCACTTTGGTCTTGGTTCACACAATTTTGAAAAACCTATTTTAATATTAGAATATTCAAGTTTGAAACAGGAGTAAACTTCTTTTAAGTTGCATTTAAGGAACGTACTTCTTTTGCATTTACACAGTGATATTAACACTAACTTTATCTTAAGTTCCAGTAAGCATTCAAAAATATTCATCATTTTGGTTAAATCAGTGACTAATTTGACAATGTAGTCATGAATAATTTTGCTCTTTTTTGGTTTAGGGTTTGGTAGTATACCAGATTGAGTTTTAAATTTCTTTGCTTGGCAAACTACATAGTCACCAACCATAGTCATCACTGACATAATCCTTTCTTTGTCCAAGATGGAGGAAAGTTAAAATTTGAATTTTTTTTGGATGTCCCTACCTTGGAAACTTTTTCTTTGAATAATAGCATTATGTCATCAATATCTAATTTTGGAGTATTTTTTTCTTTAAAACATTTTTAACTTTTCCTAATTTTCGTTTTCCATATGATGCCTTTCTGGAGCTTGGAATAGCATGAAGTTTAATTGGAGAACATCCTAAAGAATCTAAACTTTTATTCACATCCTCTAGACTTATACATCTCAGGGTAGATGAAATGTCACATCTGGATCATCTACTAGGTCACTTTCTTCAGTACTGTACTGAGTTTAGCAATTTTGTGACAGGTTAATAAGTTATGCGTAACTTTTATCCTGGATTTACAAAGATTTTCTTATCTCAATTTAGATGAAGCCAAGTGTATTGAACTCAAGGATTTCTTCACAGGCAGCTTATGTATGTTTGTAGGATCACAATAATTTTATTTGGACGAGTTTCATATGCTTTTAAATAATAGTACTAATGATGTTAGTACTATTATTATAGTTTAAAAGTTTTAGCTTTTTGAACAATTTTCACCGGACCTAAATTAATTCTTGCTGCTCTTCACTCAATGCTGAAGAACTTTGAAGAGTTTTTACTAAGGTGTATGTTGCGAAATCTCCTGATGTTTCACCCAATGTTCCAATGCTGTACAAATCCATGTGTTTCAAGCAATTTTTTAGCAAAAATGGCTTTGAAAATCTTAAATAACTAGAGAAGAGCTGACTTTCCTATTCAGTTTCTAATGATCAAGTGAGTGCAGATGAACAAAAAATAAATTTAGTTTAGTCAAGTGGTATGCCACATTCCTAGCCTCTTGACTCTTCAAGGAGGTGTCCCCTTTAAAGGGCCTCTCTGAATTGCTGATTTGAAATAAACAAATGAGCTCCTTTACATCTTTTATGTTCCTGCTTTGTGCTACCAATCTACTTATTCAGTACCTAGTCCAAGTAAAGATGTTAGGCCAGATAAGTTTTTGAAACTTGTTACATTTTGACTGTTTGAAGAATTCCAAATATCCTACATGTTGAATTGTGTGAACAGTTTTGGTAAGTTTTATTACATCCACTTTTAGGAGACAATGCTAGCTTATTTAAAACTTCTAATACTTTAATTAAAATAATAGAAATTATAAATTAGATCTGACAAAATATACAAACTATAAAAAAATTAAACTTAAGTATGTTCATGTGTCATCAGGAAGAATACCTGAAGTATTTGAAAAATTTCAAAAATATATAATTAGGCCTTTTGAACTATAAATGACTTAAACGAACATCTACAAAAAATTACAGTATATGATAATAAATTATATGATATTATTAGTTTAGAAAAGATAAAAATTATTTTTTTCTGCAACCTTAAATGGGTAGGTACATAGCACTTTTGTAAGTTTCATGGACATTTAATACAATTACTATCTTAAAAGTAATAAAATGAGTTTTTACAAAAATAGTAAGATATAAACTGGCCTCGAAACATTAATTGAATGTTGATGTGCAAAAAATCGTTTTTCTGTTTTTAAACTTGATTATCTATCCATTAAGGCAAAACACCATTCTGATTTTTTATTATTTTAAAGCCTAAAACCTATGGAATCTATAGACACCAAAATCGACTTCCTGAGAGGAGGTAGAAAAAAGTTATTAGCACACTTCTATAGTCATGTTTTTTTAAAAAAATATAAAAAAGTTGATTTATCAACATTTTTGTAATTTTTTAATATTACTTTACCCCTTAACTTGCTATAGCTAAGTTAACTATAAGGTTTCATTAAGTTTTTAAAAAAATTTGAAGCCGAATGCTCCATAAATACTGAAGTTATAAGCATTTCTGTAAATTGATGCAATTCTGGCCAGCGATCGGGACGAGAACGAATTCCGAGAAATCCCAATTTTTAAAATTTAATATTAAAAAAAGTTACAATAAGAAACCAAAAATATTTGGCATATATTCTTAAATCATATAGGAGAACAAATGTACAAAGTTTCAAAAAAATCTGAGTCGGTGGGTTACATGGCCTGGGTGTTTTGACATGGAATGACCCGTACGTAAAATCAATTTTTATTTCTGTGGTAATTTTAATTTTGGGAAATAATTATTTTTTTTTTAATTACTCAAACAAAATGTTCAATAAAGAGGATTGTTTTAATGCTGAACTTTTTAATTTTTTGTTAGTTATTCATAACTTGACTGTATACATACTTACCTTTAATTTATGAGTAGCATTAATCTTGCATTTCTGTTATGTATCTCCCATAAATAGGATCTTTTTGAATACTCAGTCTTCAAAGTATCTTTAATTGTCACTTACCCCTCTGAGGGATAAGCAAATTGGCTGAAGTGTAAACTTGTATTCACTGAATGAGATTTAAATTAAAATTTAATTTTTTAAACATATTTCTGTAGTAGATGGCTATAAATGGCTACTCCGTGCTTTAAATTTAATTAACTTATCAAATTTCTAAATTTTTTAAAAATTATGTGTGTCGCTGGAAACCTGACAGCTAGGTGATGGGTTCATACGTCTGTATCCCTCAGCGGGTTAAAGAAATGGGAATGACTCATGTGAATCTTTTTTGCAGTTACTTGAACTGTTCGATAGTGAAGATCCCCGAGAAAGAGACTTCTTAAAGACTACCCTGCACAGAATCTACGGAAAGTTTCTTGGACTGCGGGCATACATTCGGAAACAAATAAATAATATTTTTTACAGGTGAATGCTCAGTTATTGAGATTAAAGTTACCTATAAATTTAAAAGTAAATTATATAAATCTGTTGTTATTGTTTTTTAATTTATACTTGATCATTTAGATGGAAAAAACTTGTACCCTAAGTTTATTTTTTATTGCTGTTTTTTTAAGAGAACGTATTCTGTATGCAATTTAGGTTTATATACGAGACTGAACATCATAATGGGATAGCTGAACTACTTGAAATTTTAGGAAGGTATGTATTTTCATTTGTATTTGGTTGTAAGAAATTGAAAAAATATCTAATATATGTTCATAAATAATGTATAAATATGCCTTGTAATTGTGTAAAAACTGTCATTTTTCGAAAGACAGAGAGGTCTGGCTTCATAAGAATGATTCATGCATCTGACAAAACAAAAACAGTCTAGCAGGTATAGTCCGGTAACCAGGTAATCAAAAAGGGGCGTTTCAGGAAAAAAATACAGAAGTTTTTTCTCAACTGTTTTATATGTTTTCGAGTTTGCTGAAGCCGAATATCAACTTTGTGAACAAATTCAGGCATGTGAACATCATTTTTTGTTTTTTTCCTCCTATCAGGAAAAATATTGATTTCTCAACAAAAAAGTCAATACAAAAGTTAAAGTGCTCTAAACAAGCTAAATAAAAATCGATTACATCATTTATGTCAGACTAAGACAGTTTAATTTCTACAGTGCGCTGAAAATCAGGAAAATTCTGCCTGAATGTGGAAAGAAAGTCCAAAATTTTCACTTGCAGCTTGAAAAATAGTACAGTCAAAATAGAGTTAGGGGTGGAAATAATTAGAACACAAACTATTCTTGTTACAAATGGTAGGAAACATTCTTCTAATGAGTATAATAAAAATCACAACCCGAAATTCAAGTTCCGCAATGCTCGAAGGCTTAACCAAACCAAACGATCTACTTTCTGGATATCATTTCGTTTACCATCACTTGACTGTTTTTTTTTTTCAGTTAAATATGTGTGCTATTCTGATCTTTTATAAATTAACATGCTTGGAAACATTTGCATTAACATTTATCATGAATAAATCTTAGTTGAGATATGTTACATTTTATGTTTCTTGTGCTTTAAACACATCAAAACTTAACATTTGTTTTAAAATAAGATCTAGAATAAGTAATAATGACTTTGTTACTTTGATTCTCTAGTATTATCAATGGATTTGCATTGCCATTAAAAGAGGAGCACAAAGTATTTCTTCTTAAAGTCCTGATGCCTCTTCACAAAGTAAAGTCTCTTAGTGTGTATCACCCACAACTAGCCTATTGTGTAGTACAGTTTCTAGAGAAAGATCCTAGTTTAACAGAATCGGTAAGTTAAATAAATGCTTATTTCATTTAAAAAGGGATATTCATCATTCCTTTAATATTCAGGGTTCGTACGCCTCCTGAAATTCCTGAAAAACTCCTGAAATTCCATATATTTTTTTAAGGGCCCTTATAACTCCTGAAATTTGTGTCTCATCTCCTGATATTTTTCCTCCCTCTCCTGAAAAAATTGAAGACAAGAATCATTTTTCTCTGCCGTTTTTCTCCCGTACTCGGGGTTCGTACGCGGCTTTGAAAACCTTGAAAGTCCTTAAATTTTAAAATTTCGTTTTCAAGGGCTTGAAAACGCTAATTTTAGCCTTGAGAATCCTTGAATTTTAACAGAGGCTATATTTTTTTGGCTTAAAAAATGCTGTGCTAAGAAAAATCTTTTAAATTTACAAAGAAACGAAGTCCGGCGAGATGAACCCTCGGTGATCCGACATTCCCGGTCACTAAAATTAACTACCGGGAAAACCTGGATATGAGGGAATTGTCAGGGAACATTTTAATTCTTAAAATATCAGGAAATTTTTTCCATTTTGGATTACTTAAACAGCAGGTTTAGGTTCTTGTAATCACTGCTAACGGACACTTGAACAAAAGAAAATATTATGGTTGTTTCGATTGGCCTGAACCGGAGCTACAAAAGTAAACGCGACTATCTTCCTATCACGCAGAGACAAAAAACAACAACACACAAGTATCAATCATTATGAGACCATGCCACCTCATCGGTGTATGTCGTGAAAAATTACTAGGCAGCAAATTAAGTAAATCAGGAAGCATTACTGAATTGCATATTTTTGGTTAGGTGAAGATGAAGACGATCCTCTTCTAATGGGGGATTGCACTGGCCGGTAACCGATATTTGAAGAAATCTTAGTGAAATCTAATCTTAATTCATCTTCAAATTTTAATTAAATTGTTTATCTTAATCATTAAATTTTATCATTTAAACTTGTTTTTTATTGAAATTTAAGCTTAGTTTTCATACATATGGAGGGGGTAGAGAGATAATAAAGGAAACGAGTTATACAGTACAGTAAAACTCCACATCTAGCCACATTCGTTTATGATCGGAAATTCCGATAATTAGAGTTAGTCAAATCAACCCAACTAAATCCTTACACCCCTTGTTTCCTTCATTGTCGGTCAATGTCAATAAAAACTCAAATTTCAATAAGAAACAAGTTCAAATAATAAATTTTAATAATAAAGATCTAAAAAATTAATTAAAATTTGAAGATTAAAATATGATTGAATTGCACTAATATGTCTTCAAATATTGGCTGCTGGTCAGTGTAACCCCCCATTAAAAGATCTTCACCTGACCAATATATGCAGTCCAATAATACTTCCTGGTTCACTTTTTTTGCTGCCTAGTAATTTTCACGAAATCCAATGATGTCACGTTGCATTATATAATCATTGGTAGTTCTTGGGCTCGGCGTGATCCGAAACAATTGTCTTGTTATTTTTGTAGCTCCGGTTCAATCCAAGTTGGACCAACCAGAGTATTGTTTTCCGATGAAGTGTCCTAGAGTCATGAATAGCTTGAATGTTGAGTTGGAATAAGACTGAATAACCGCGGTTCTCCAAACCAAAGTGCCTCTATGTTAATCCAGTGAAAAAAAGGGAAAGGATTTTTAGGAATTTTCTACTTCGGCTGTAATAGGGTTTCTGATTTTAGATTTTTTTTAGTTAATAAAAAATGGAGGGTCAGCTTAATACATGCTTTATATATTCAGATTTTATTTCAGTAATTACAAGTCCGGAATTTTTCTGGAAGAATTTCTGAAAAAGGTCAAGTAAAGTCAAGAAATTAGATTTGACAAATCTGGTAGACCCCCTGTTTATTCAGCATAAGTCTACTGTGCTTGCCTAGTAGAAAAACAGACTTCTAACATATTCAAATTTAATCCGCTATACCTCCTGAATTTACATTGCTGCATTCCTTAAAAACTCCTGAATTTCACTATCATAGATAGAGTACGAACCCTGAATATATATTATGTAATTTTAATGTAAACGATTAATGTAAGAATTTTTTTTATCTAAGTGTATTTCATATTAATATTTGTTCACTTATAAATCCTAGTCCTAGCACTTCAAACTAGTAACTTATAAAAAAGCACATGCTACTGCTTTTATCTATTCAGATTTTCACTGCTAGATTGTACAAGCAGTATAGGGGTCCATTTTTGACTCGTAAAGCCCATTGGTACGGAGGTTGTGTTATCATTAAAACAATTCAAAATTTTAGACAAGAATGTATTTTAAGGCACACAATCTCATTTAAAAGCTGTGGATGAAAAAAGCAGTGATAAAAGAGTTCAAGCAGGTATCAATATTTGAAAGAATAAGTTATATATCTGCAAATGTAATCTTCTTTAATTGTGAAACAGTGCTGCCATTTGCATAATATCTAAATGATGCCTTCCACACCATCAAGTGAATTTTTGCCACAATTTTGTAGATTAGGAGACGTGTATTGATGTATTTTCTTGTTAAAACATTGTGTCCTTTCCACCTAAATGTCACAAAATTGCCACAAAAAAATGTGGTTCTAAAATACGACGCCCATCGCCAATAGCCCTCGTGTAGCTCTAGTGCGACGATAATTCAAACTAAACTAAACTGCAACAAAAAAATGCTTTGTATTGTACTTTGGAAAATGCAGAGTTTACCTCCCCTTCAAAAACATCCAACCTAGTAACAATTTGAATGTTATTAAATAAAGAATTAATAGAATCCTTCTTCCACTGCAAATGGAACGTGAGATAGTAAATAGATGGTAAAGAGTATAAAGTAAATTATTAAGTAAGAGTATAAAGTAAATTTTTTTACCAATGGAAAACTACTCTTCATCATGTCAATATTTTATTTGCTATTTTTATTAATGGGTGTAACAGTTTCTGTGAAGCAATTTTCATTGCATTTATGAATATTTTTTTGTTTTAGGTTGTTAATAGCCTGTTAAAATTCTGGCCAAAGATGCATAGTCCTAAAGAGGTATGAATTAATTTAGTTTAACTGAATTAACATTTCTTACTTATACTTTAATGCATTTTAATAAGCTTTAAAATGAATCTATCAACAGAGAGTCTTTTATCTTATATGTATATGTAACATCCATCCGTAATATTTATGTTACGACTTTGAAACTTAAAAATTATTTTTGTTTCTTTTTCTTTTGGCAAGACATCTTAGTATATATCACAGCTTTCCAAAAACTTTTGTAATTATGACTTCATACACCTTCAACGTTTTTCCCCCACATATATTGAGTTGTTTTTCTTTGGTTTCAGGTAATGTTTTTAAATGAATTGGAAGAAATACTTGATGTGATTGAACCACATGAATTTACAAAAGTAATGGTGCCACTGTTTCGGCAACTTGCAAAATGTGTGTCATCTCCTCATTTTCAGGTATAAATATTTTTTATAGTATGATGTATTAGTATTATGGTATTTTTTTTCTTTTCTGTCTGACAAATCATAAGACAGGGTTCTCATGCTCTTTGAAAATGTCTCTGAAAGTGCCAAAATTTTATTAAAAAAGCCCTTCTCCTTTTGTTTTTAGTTAGTGTATCTGTAGTGTGCCATAATGTTTGGATAGTATTTTTTTTTGTATTTTATTTGTCTTTTTATGTTTTCCTTGACCATTTAATTAACCTTTTTGCATGGTTAATATTTTTTGAATGAATTGTTTTTATTTGGTTCAATTTTTTTTTGTCCTCAAATACTACACTATTTTGAAACACTTAAGATAAAAATCTAACTTTAAACATTTGATTCATTTAAGATGATTCAAATTCATTCAGGATATATATATATATATCAATTAATGAGCTCAGTAGAAGAACATGCTAAGTGAAAAAAACCATTAACTTCTTTAATGATAAAAAATTTCGACACCCATCCTTCGATAACAGATACGAGTGCCTGCTAAATACCTTAACGATAAACTTTTGTCACTTAGCACGTTCTTCCACAAGTCCTTCAATTGTAAATCGAAAAATTCTTTAATTTCATGAATGTATATCTAAAGGCTTTTATTTTTGTTTTTTAGGTAGCAGAACGTGCTTTATATTACTGGAATAATGAGTATATTATGAGCCTAATCAATGACAATGCTACTATATTGTTGCCTATTATGTTCCCTTCCTTGTATCGAAATTCGAAATCTCATTGGAACAAGTAAGTAAATGTATTTAAAATTTGAAGTCTATTTTTGCAGGAAATTTATGTACATTACAGGTGAACACAAACTTAAATGAGTTTCTGACGACATCTGTAAAATTTAACTTTGTCTCTTTTATTTCTTGCCTTTCTTCATTTCTCAGTGACCATTGTTTTAGCAAATTTAAAAGATGTGCTTGTTCATGTTGGACAATATTTTAATGCATGCAATGTTTCTTTCAGGACTATTCATGGATTGATTTACAATGCACTGAAACTCTTCATGGAAATGAATCAAAAACTCTTTGATGAGTGTGTACAGAATTATAAACTTGATAGACACAGGTATATTTTACATTAACTATATCGTCTTGTTTATAATGTATAAAGATAAATTTTAATAAATTGTTTGCGTTCGAATAACTTGTTGAATATCAAACACTTAAAAAATTCTATGAGTAACAATATTCTAAATGTTTATAGCTTTTTGTTTGTTGTAGTACTAAAGCTACAGTTGTGTACTGTAAAAGTTTCTTAATTTTATTTTGACTGTGTTTGTTATATTTAGGCAATTATAACTGTTTTCTTTTTTTTGTGTAAAGTGAAAAGAGTAAAATGAAAGAGCGAGAAGAAACTTGGACGAAAATAGAAACTTTAGCTTACAAGAATCCTAAAGTATGTATCAGCTAATTGAGTGTTGTGTCATTATTATTTGATGTTTTATGTCTTTTATTGTATAACACATTTTTTTATTTTAGTTCAAAGAAATCACACCATTGAACGTCAACAATGCCAATAATGTGTCAGAATCCGCACCGGCTGATCTGCCAACGCCAGTTGATGAAGAGTTTTTAATGAATTATGAAAAGATAGAATACGAAACGAAAGATGTAAGTTGATTCTTCCAATTTTTAAAGAGTTAGTGGTGCTATAATTATGTTTAATATTTTTAGTATTGTATTATCTTTGCTATTGGTTTACCACAGGCTCTTTAGGGCCTTAAAATTATTAAAATGCAGTCGAGCCAAATGATGTATCCTTACTCATCCGAGGTTAACATTGAGTATTCAGCTCAAAAGTAGATCATCACTTGCTGGTGATCTCTGTTTGTCAATGAGTGAAAACAACAACTGATGGCCTCGCCTTATAACAAACTTTTTTTTACTTTCAATTGCCTAATATGAAACATAGGAGAATGAAAGTATTGCGATGGGGTCAAAAACCTGAACTATAGATTTTGGGTTTTCTATGCGTTTTAGAGGGTGCTGTTTTTAAACAATGTTCTTTCTGTGTGTCTGAAACCACTCTATAGCTCAAACTAAATGGACTTCAAATTTGGTACATGAGGGTATACATGAGGGGACATTTGGTCCATAATCCGGAAAATCTTAAGTCCCGCGATGTCGGGATTAAATTTTCTGTACTGCATTGAATTGTATGTATTGTATATTTTCTAGGTAATTGGTAAAATCAGGGAATTTTTTATGAAAGTATCAGGGAAATCATGGAAATATCAGGGAACTTTTTTTCTAGGATTTTGTTACCACCCTAATTTTGGTTTTAAAAGTACAGTAGAACCTTGATTATCCGTCCCTCTTTTATCTGGAACTCTCTGTTAACCAACCATTCTTAAGTCCACATAAAAAATTCTCCAAAAGGGTCATTCTTGGTTATTCACTAAGAAACCACTAGCCAGTCTCGGAAACCTACAGCGATTCTAAAGTGTGGAATCTCCGACAATATTGAAATTGGGCTAACTTTTGTGATTCAAAACTCTGGAATTTCCGTCGATTCTGAAATCGGCATTCTCCAGTGATTTTGAAATCTGGAAATTTACGGTTTTTATAAAATCAAAAATGACAGTTTTTAAGATAGCAAAACTTCAGCAGGCCTCGCAGCGTTCCTATAATTCCTATAAATTTGAAAAAGTTCCTATATTTCCTATAATTCCTATTTTTTCCTATATTTTATACCCTTACTTTCGTTTTTTTCCCCTTTTCATCATTACGATCTTTCATTAAAACTGTTACTGTGATTACGACTCTCAGACTTGATCGGCAGAAAATTTTCTGGTTGGTTTGATTTGGCCTGAATCGGAGCTACACAAGTAAAATGAGACACCCTTCCGATCAACCAGAGGCAAAAATCTGCCAACCATTACAAGGCGATGGACGTCATGGGTGGATTTCGTCAAAAATACTAGGCTGCAAAATAAGTAAATCAAGAAGCATGATTGGACTGAATATTTTTGGTCAGGTGTTGATGATCCTCTTCTAATGTTGGGGTCCGCTGGCCGATATTTAAAGATATCTTAGTGCAATCTAATCTTAGTTTATCTTCAAATTTTAATTATATTTTTTATCTTTATTATTTAAACTTGTTCTACATTGAAATTTAAGTTTAGTTTTCATTGATATAGACCGAGAATGGAGGAAACTATTTTTTCGGTGGCTTTAACGTTGTGGAAATTTTGAGGCGTCCGTCGTGTAAAAGCCAACCCTTTTTTACAAGGCGCTATTTTTTGTGCTTAATTTCTCGACAGAGATATACGAGTATGAAAATGTGCGGTATTTATTGACTATATAAAACGAACGGCTGATTAAGGAATTTTGTAATTCATTGTTAAAATCGAAATCAATTGAATATTTTCTATCAAAATTTCCCCAAATTTATAAAATTTTTATACAATCTAGGATCTCCGGATCAGGCGTATTCTGCACCCGTGTGATTGTCTATTTTTCCTTTTGTATGATTTTCAGAGGTTTGCCCGATTATGGGATGAGTTTTTCTGTATTTGGATCGTTAGGTATTAAGATCGACAGTTTTCGGATATTAGGATCGTCGGAGTTTTCGGATACAGTTAGAACCTTTATTCTGGTCATCGCGGGACTTGAGCCTTTCCGGATTAGGGGTTAACTAACCAATATTTCCACAATTCTGAAAATTAGAATGAGCTTAGGGTAACTACGTGTCTGTGAATCGCGTTACAAGTACCCTAGCATATAAATATCCAGGCAGAGGAATATAGTGCAAATATCGGTCTATATTAATGAAAACTAAGCATAAATTTCAATAAACAACTAGCTTAAATAATAAATTCTAATAATAAAGTTAAAAAATTTAATTAAAAGTTGAATATGAATTATAATTAAACTATACTACATGGTTTTCGAAAATCGGTTACCGGCCAGTGCAATCCAACAATGCTTCCTGATTTACTTATATTGCTGCCTAGTAATTTTCACGAAATCCACCGATGGGGTCGCGATGTCTCCTAATGATTGACATTTTCGAGCGTCTTACTTATTTAGCTCCGGTTCACGCCAATCGCACCAACCAGAATAATTCCTCTTGATCAAGTGTTCGTGACGTTGTGATCACAAAAAAAGCTTGATTGTTTAAATATTATTTTTGTTTACGTTTGAAACTCTTCCCCCCCCCCCCCCCCCCCATTATGGATTATAGGTGTCCAGATTAGCGATTTTGTAATTGTTATGGATCACGGGAGTTTTTTTTTTAAAAGATAGCTATTAGTTTTTTTTATGATGTAGGATCACTTTAGTTGACGATAGTAACCTAGTGAAATTTATTGGAAATTAAGGGTATTTCAGGTCCTCAGGTAGGGCAGCAGGCCCTATCGGATCCCTGGAGTTATATCATATATTAGATCCGATCCCTATATGATATCAGTTAAATAAAGCTAATAAATCTTATATATTGTGCTTTTATGTATAATTTTTGATCATAGTTAAAATAATTGTCTCATTGCCAATCATTTTATCCGTATATTTACTTCACAAAAATTAATCTATCGACTTGAAAATATTCCCATAAATCCCTATATATTTTTTTAAAATTCCTATAAAATTCCTTCTTTAAAAATTCTTATATTTCCTATTATATTTTTGATAAAAGTCATTGTGAGGCCTGCTTCAGCAACTTGAAAGAGTAAAATGAATTTCTGGCATACCAAACCAAACGTAGTGCTTTTTCCTAGAACTCCGTTCAGATATTTAAACAAATAATAATAGAAATTAAAAATATTATGTTTTAGAGCTTTGTTTTTGTAAATGTTTACAACTTTAAATGTAATCTCTATTATTGAGTGGTAATTGAATGTCACGTGGTGTTACACACCACTTGTGTTATTCATTACAAGTTAAGAGGATATTAGTTACACACAGTATAGCCTCTACTTACTGTCCTGATATGTGTGTTACAGAAAATGTATAAAGTATTTACTTTCATTCAATAAATTATGTAATTTTTAGATTAGTTTGATTAAAAGAATTTCTCCGATATTTCTAGTTAATCTTGCCCTATTTTGAAATATTTTAACTAGTACTAATTAAATTAATTCCAAATTTATTAATATATTTATCCAATTAAAATTCTCTTTGCTTTTACTTAAGCATCTTTATTTAATGCTGTCTGTATTGTGTCTATCACTATACTTCTCTTTTAATACTATTTTATTCTCATATCTTGCACTTAACAACTATTTATTATTTATGAAATTTCAAATGTGTGATTTCTTTTATGTTGATTGGTTCAGCTCATATGTTTTTTATTTTCATACCTGTCATCTGCACTTTCTGATTTTGGCTTATAAGGTATACTTTTCTCGTAAATATCATTTCTGTTCTTTAAAATTATAATCTTTATTCTCTTGACTCTTAGTTTATTTGTACAACTATTTGATTAAATTACATTTTTTTTCAAGTGCATGTTTGCTGCTAGATTTGTAGAAAACTGATTTAGTTTAGAGTTTGCTGTATATACTTCTCTAGATCCATCATTAATGGCAAACATGAGACAGGCATGTTGTCTTAGCTTAGTAGAAAAAAAAATTACTTGTTTAATAACTGCAAAAAATAAACTAGAATTAACTTTTTGATTTTTATGCAATTCAGTTTCGATTTTGGTTTAATTTGCATGCAAAATATTTTTTTATGATTAACAATTTTACTTTATATTCAAACCTAAAATAAAATTTAAAATACTATTTTTCAAAATCTTAGATTATAGTATATTATTTTGTTTTACAAACATTAATCTGTTATTGTATAATATTTAGCTGAAAGAGGTGGTTATCATAATGTCTAATTTGTACATTGATTTCAGCCCTAATGCAATTCAGTAACTCAATCTGTAAAAGACAATTTTTCAAAACTGATTTCTCTGATTGATTTTCACAGTATCAATAGTTTGACTTGGTGGGGCAATTTTTCAACTAACTTAAGTGTTTTCTTCTGTTAAATGAAATTCCAATATTCCCACGGGTCCTTATGAATACTAAATCTCGATTTTTAGTTTCAAGAATCTTTAAAATTCCTTGAATTCATTTTCTCTCAAGTTTTATTTGATTCTAATATTTAAATGTAAAGTTCATAATTTTTTTTAACAATGAGTTGAAGATATTTTCTTAATTCAACTGACCTTATATTGATTATGTGTTTGTTTGCAACTAAGGCTTAAATATGCTTTAAATACATTTTTAAATCACAGGCACTAGATTTTTTTTTTGTATTTCTGTAACTGTCTGTCTTTCTTTCAAAGTTAATTAAATTATAACTGAATGTCTGGTAACCCTACACATAAAGCATACTTGCTTACATGTACGCCACGGTTTGGCCATACACTGTATGGATTTTCAGTTTAATGTAAGATTGTACGGACATATGAAAAAATTGTACTTTTTTATGTATTTTTTTTCATTTTAAACTTAAAAATATGTAGGTTTCAAAATAAAAACTAAAACGTAATAAACTGTTTCAAAAATAATTTTAATAATTGAAAAGTCTTTAAAAACTCCTTGGTGGTTTTTTTTTAAATAACACTGGAAATCCTGATACTTTTTGAACAAATACAATTTTAGCATTAATATTCAGATGCTATTTTTAAACTCTAACTAATTTCTTGAAATTGTGTTACATATATTTCAATAAAATATTTATTACACATTAATGGTGAGTAAGTACTAAGTTTATTAAAATGTGTGTGTATAGTATATGTATTAGATTTCAGTTAATAATCACAATTTTTTGTGCAAATTTCTTATTTCCTTCTGTAAATATTTAATAAATTTATTTTAGTTGCTTCGTATTATATTAAAAAATATAGAATTATTATTTTCCTTAATAAATCAAAATATTTGGTGCTAATTGTGACCAACCAACAACTGCAAACACCTTCTTTTGAACCAGTTAACTCAAATAGCCATCTTTAACCTGTAACTGAGGAGGACAAATTTTGTTGCCATAACCAAGAAAGTGGGGTCATATAATACCAAAAACTAATTTAGTAACTTTAACCCACATTATTGATATCCGATAAAAAAAAATTAACTACTTAACATAAATGTATTTGACAGGTGTAGTTGCAAAACTCACATTCTCCACAAAGTCCAACCAAGATATTGGTCCATTCATTGGTGATTTTTAATTATAGTAAATTTAAATGGACTAAGTCGACAACGAACAGGCCGGACCCTATATCTTAGTTTATGCTTTGAAGAATCTGAGTTATAAAGTATCTTCTTTACCTTCTCTAATTGTACCTTCTCCCTTTGCAGGTAAAGAAAACATTTCAAAAGGAAAAAACTCTTTTACGTAGGAAATCGGAACTTCCTCACGACACACTAACTCTGAAGGCTCTCAACGACCACAAGCGTGTTGACGAGTATCTAACACCAGCCCCTTCTGAAAGTATTTGAAAATAGCAATAACCTAGGCCTTCTTTCCAGACACAGAAAATTACGAGGTGCTCAATTCTTATTTACATTCCTGTTGGGCATATAAACGGACTTCCTCCCCCTGATTGGGCAGTTTTTCTGTATAGAAGAAAAGGCACTTCTGATATGATTATGATAATTAATAAAGATATGTTTTGCCTTATAATCTTGCAAGCCTGTTGTGTAGTATCCATACTTGTGTGTTTAGAAGTTTGTGTGCTTGTATGTTGGAAAACTTATTATTATATCCATTGTATTCTTTTTGCTTAATATGTTACAGGAATAATCAATTTTGGATTTAGCATTAAAATTAAAAATGAATTGCCAATCTCTTGAAGTATAACAGATTTTTTTTTAATTGTTAGTTGGGAATTATTGCATTTTTTACTTATCAGAAAAAAATTAATAAAGGAATGTATATTTTTGAGAAAAAAGAAAAATTTTCTGTTGTGTGTGGCTGTGCTTTCCAATCAGGATGAGAAGCTCCCTACTTTGTTGCTATTTTTATTTGCTTCCAAATGTGTTCTGTAACAGGGTTTGTACAGTCCTTAAGCAGTTTTTAATATACCTTTAAATTGCTTAGTTTTCCATTTAGAATCTTAAAAATCCTTATTTTGTAAAATTCAATATTTGGCATACTTAAAAATTAAAGAAAGAAAAATAAAATAACTGAGAATGTTTATTATTAGATAAATTAAAAGACAATTTAAATTTTTATATAATTTATCCTAAGCATACTTCTATTTGTGTTACATATAAGTATCACAATACATGTGTCTTAAATTTTTGTGGTAATTAGTTCAAAAGTACTTATTATAAACAAAAAATTTGGTCCTTACAAAAAAATCTTATTTTTGCAACCACAAAAAAGTGTGTACGAACCCTGTATGAATGCTTGAAACGAATTTAACGCTGTATAATGCATGGTTGTGTGGACATCGCTTGGTGAGCAGATGCCTGTGACTATTCCTTATTTTCTTACTTCTGTAAAACACCCGAAGTGTAGCTCTTGCATTCCCTTGGGTCAAGTATTTCTGTGATATGGATGTAAAGACAGTTATTACTTGATTTAATACTTTATAGTGAGATTTAGTCATGGATTCTTTTTTGGGAGAAATTAATTTGCTGCTCACTCTTTATTTGACTCAAAATTCTTTTTTTTTTTATCCTTTCTGTAATTGCTTGTGTCGTTGCAATGTTTGTGCGCGTTTTTGCAACTTTCCAATATTTCTCTCCCCAGACTGTTCATAGAAATGTGTTATTTCTAAAACTTGACTTCAGAACTTTGCATATCCCAAGTTGTTATTTTTATGTGCCATCTCGCGAAGCTGTATGTTGGGAACTGGGTTTTTTTTTTTGCGCTCCATCACAACCAAATGGTATAAAAGGGTTGTCGCTCTACTTGAAATTATGGTAACGGCAGGAGATAACTGACAATTCAAAAATTGATTTTTGGATGTACTTGAAATCAAGTTAACTGGACTATGAAGTAATTTTCTACAGGTAAACTAAACTAATGCAATCTATGTTCAATATTTTATTGATTAACTGATCGATTTTTCAACTTTACAAATAACAATCTTTTTTTGTCATAAGTAGATCCCAAAGCTTGAATGTTTCGACTTACAATAGCCACAAAAAGACACTAATATACAACAACTTGTCCTCCATTTGTGCAAATGAAAAATAAAAGCTTTCTTTTAAATTATATGTAACCCCATCAATTTGCTTCTTTTATGTGTTCACATTATAGTCAAGTTAATTTGATTGCAAGTATATCACTGTTTAGATAAACAGTACCATTTCTGTAGGATTTACCATACTGTTCTTAAAATTAAGTATTTCATTAAAATAGTATGCCAATAACTTGATGAACTTGATCATTTCAAAACATGGTTTTTTCCAAGGTTGAAGCTGTCTAGAGGTTAGCAACCCTAGTCGATTCGTTTAAACTGAAGGCTTGGACATTAACTTTTCTCAGAGTTTATATTCGAATTCATTTGAATTGCTGTGGTTGTATATTAAATAAAATCCAACATGTTGAGTGTTTTAGGTACATATTTCAACCCCAGTAGGAGCTTATCTGTTAAGAAACCTATATTTATCAAAATATTTTAAATAACAAATTGTTTGTACTTTCAGTTTTGTATGTATCGCTTATAATAATTATGAAATGTTTTGATATTTTAAGCTTTTAAGTTATCTTTTAGTAAAAAAAACTGCTTTAACCATTTAATTAATTTTTCGGAACTATCTTTCCCTATGAACTGTTAAGTTTTTCTTATTTGAAAAATACTGGTGTTTACTATATTTATATTATGCATACGTTCTTTTAATACTGCATATTGTAAATAATTACATTTAATTTTTTTAAACACTGCAAGAGCTTTTCATAATTTTTACGAAATATATTATCATTAAATGTTGAAATATTAAACATTTATTCGTTCAATAATTGGAATAACTTAAAAGTAACTCACAGTAAACTTTATTTTCCACTAACCTTTTTTTTTTTTTAAGTAAGCTTACTTCAATTTGGAAGTAACTTTTTAAATATGGCATCGTAAAAATAAATTTTACAAAATATTGTTCACTGCTGTCACAATTTTATATTGGTTGTACTTCATATCCTTTGTAGAAAATTCCTATGCTTTACGTAAAGATGTATCATGAATTAAACCAATGTATAAAATGAACTTTTATCTAAAATTTTTAACCCTAAAAACCGTAAATTGTTTCGATAGGAAAGCATTCCAAATAAAAATATTTAGTAAAGGCTTACACTAACTTTTTATTTTAAAACATTTGGTTCACTCTCATTTTAAGTTGATATTTTAGGCTTGTGTATGTATCTATACATATGTGACGGAGGACCACACGTTTTGATACTTAGTTGAAGTATCACTTAGGATATTACAGCCAAGCTTGTTTCTGTATGCACTCTGATATATGTGTAGTGCTTATGATTGGGTATTGGAAAGATTGGGGTGAGAGTTTGGAGCTTCTATAAGCATAAATTGCATACTTAAGTACTACCTTAAGCATCCCTAAAATATAATTTTTGAAATGGCTTTGTAACTAATATACTTTGCTAGTGAAAATGTAACTTGAGTTCTGTTATTTTTATGTTTAGTTATGGTTTGTTAAGTTATTCTTTAACTATATATTTTTTTTCTTGTCTGACGTTCACTATTTACTATGGCATGTTTCGAAGATATTTAACATACATGCAACTGTATATAATGTAACATTTAAAATTCAGTTCTGTCCTAATAAAGCTTTGATTTGTCGGTTATTGCCGTTATGTTATTGGATATTCTTAATTTCAGATAAAAATCCACTTCACTTTTTTTTTTTTTAAATGTATCTTTACTTTAATATCTTAGGTTTATAATTTGTGTAGCTGCTTTAATTGTTTAATTGAATCTATACATTGTATGTATTACCAATATACTATTGTAAAGAAAAACTATTGACTGTATGTGGTATATGCACACTTTAGTTGTTAATACCAATTGCTTCTATATATATGTAACTATCTGTTATATTTTCAGTATATGTATACGAACCATAAACAGATATAGCGAATATTAATCCAGGTACTATAAAATCAAATTAAGTTGCTGAGTTTTTAGCAGTTAGCGAATTTGTAGCTTTGTTTATATGTGACAAATATCCATACATGCATAAATTGTCTATAGACTCGTATGAAGAATAACATCAAAAATGTGAAGAAAAGTTCGTGCAAAATAGACTTTAGTTCATCGTTAGCTTTGGAGCTGTTTTCCATAGACCTGGAGAGCTGTGAGAACAGACTATTCAAAGTTAAAGCTATATAAAAACACTATTTAGAAGGTTTGTGTGAACATTGTACACGATTGGAAAAAAGTTTGTTTTTGATGTTAAAGTTGGCTGGTTGATTGTTGCGTATTTTTTTAATTGCTACCGTAAAGTCATGAAAAATATTGCAGTACAATAAATTCATTGATTGTAGCCAGGAAATTTTAATTCACAGATATTTTACACGAGTTAAACGACATCTACATTTTTTTTCCTTTTAAAATTTAAACCAGTTTGTACACATACTAAAATGAAACACATGTAAATAGTAGTTTATTTTACTTTCTTGGATCCTAAGTTTATTATCTTTGAGGTGCATAAATTATTACCAAAAAAAGTTGCTCTATAGAATACTTTTATAGCAGCGTCCATAAATTACATGATTCGTTTAGGGGGGAGGGGATCGAGCCGAATATCGCCAAATCTCACGTAGGGGGAGGGTTGTCATGTCCGATATCTCGTAATTTATCGCCGTAAAAAAATCAACGTAAAATTGCGAAAAATATATATATATATATATATTCCAATAAAATGTTTCTCAACTTAAATTCTCCAAATTTGGCAAAATATTATATGGTAGTATTTATTGTGAATTTGCTAACTATATTTCAAAATGTTGGAGCTTTAAAATTCACCAAAAAAGAAATCAAATTTTAAAAAATGCTACTTTTGAAAAATCTCACGTGCAGGGGGCGCAGAACTCGTATTTTTTTTAATGTCCTTCCTGTTTTTCCTATTTTTTGCACATTTTTTTTAAAATTCCGGAGTTTTCGTAATGCAGTGCACAGTCTTAAATTTTTCTAATCGGGACTGTTCTCCTCTGCAGCTGGTAGGGCCCGGACAATGATGGCTGAAGGAGTGTCGGCTGTCAAGGTCAAATTCCACGGCATTGGGACATCGTGCTTTCACCGGAAGGGGGGGAATACTTTACTCTTCATGAAAAAATCGTCAAAAGTTGTTTTCTCTATTTGCGGTCCATATCAATGAAAACTAAACTTAAATTTTAAGAAATAACAAGTTTAAACAACAGATTTTGCTAATAAGGTTTTAAAAAAATAATTATAATTTAAGGATGAATTAAGATTAGATTACACTAAGCTGTCTTCAAATATCGAGCAACGGTCCGTGCAATCCCCCATTAGATAAGGATCATTTTCATTTGTACAAAAAAATTTGCAGTCCAATAATGCTTCCTGATTAGTTTATATTGCTGCCTAGTAATTTTCACGAAATCCGCTTGCCTCGTAATGATTGGGCAGTTGTCTGGCTCTGTGTGATGATCCAAAGAGTGTAGCTCCGGTTCAGGCCATATAGGAACAACCAGAATATTTTCTTCCGATCAAGCGTTCGTGAGGCGTGACCTTGGTCCTTGTGAACACAAGAACAACTTTGAAAGTTAAAAGAATTTTTTTGTTTGCGTTTTAAACTTTTTTCTACTTCGACCTATACTGGGGTTTCTAATTTTAGACATGTTTTTTTTTAATGGAGGGTCGGCTTATACACGCTTTATATTTTCAGATTTTTTTTTGTTATTAATTTCTAGTCTTTGATTTTTTCTAGTTAGGTTAGTTTGAATTATCATCGCAGTAGAGCTGCACGAGGGCGATAGGCGTCATAATTTAGAACCAGAGTCAAGCGACTACGTGACACCTGAGTAGGCACCCAAAGGAACCGTTAAGGGTGACATCGTACGCAGCGTTGGGACTTTGATGGATATTTAACGTGCATTTCCTCTACAAAGGGTATTATTCGTCGGACACTTTTGGCTGCACAGGCCATATTTATAGGTAGGCAGTTATCTAGGCGATCGCCGGATCCGAACCTGGGACCTTCCCTATACAAAGCGAACATTTTAGTCATCTGGGCTCCCCATCCTTTGAATTTTTCTGGGTCGGTTAGTAGTGACAATTTCCACTGTTTCACTCGGGTAAAGCCTGTTCTTTCCCTTAATGTGTAAGATATGTTTCGTAAATGATGAAGTAGACTGATAAATTTTAAAATTAGATATTTTTGGTAATATTTTTTTTGTACTTTTTGGTTATTATATGGGCACATTCATACATTATTTCCTATTTACTCAAATATATGCACATACCATATACTAATTTAGTTGATGTGTCCTTCACGCGTGATTTCCTTTTTTTATTTTTATTTTGGCCACTTTCAACCCGTAATGTTAGATTCCGGGAATACCCAAATTAAAAATCTTGCAGTACAGCGGGATCAAATGAAAAAATTGTAAAATAGTTTTGGATCTAAAACAGTAAATGCTACAAAATAAAGGCAATTGATTGTTTAGACTGTGGTAGGCGTGACATCATGACTTACATTGTCTATTGTACATATATTGTGCCACATTTAGAAAAAGTTTGTTATAACCAAAAAAGTCTTGAGTCATTCCTATTTTTTCCTTTTTTTTAGTAGGTTTATGTTCCTATTTTTTAAAATAATACTCCTATTTTTCAAAAAATTTGGCTGCTCCCCCTGCACGTGAGATTACGCGGAAGGAGGTCAAAATCGCATCCCTTGATTAATGGACACCCTCTATAAAAAAAGTATCGCTAACTGCTATATATCCATCTCCATCCCCGCATGTGGTTTTCTTCGAAACGGCGTGAGCGTGTTTTTTCCCCACCCTACTTGGGTTTGAACTGTTCGGATTGTTAACCTCACAACAGAACCTCAAACGCGTTAGGTTTAGAAAAGCCATGCTCCCCCCCGTTTCCTAGGAAACCAAGCGAAGGTATGGGGGAAGAAAGTCTTTTCGAGGCTCGCATAGTAAATAGACCGACTATAGTCAGCTGCACTGTGAGATGTAGAATCCGCATTATTTTTGTGGATTGTTTTTGTTCAGTTTGTTTCCTTCTACACAAAGGCTAATCCTACTAGAACCTACTGTTTATAAGGCCGACTCTAGATTGAAAAGAAGTATCCATTCTAGAAGTGGGAATTGAACTCACAAATTGTGGTACTTAGGCCAACACTCTAACCACTTCATCTTTAGAGAGTTATTGAATGGAATATGAAGGTAGATAGAGCAAATAACCCCAAAACACTTCTGGGGAAGATGGTGATACATTAGTAATACGAAGAAGATCGTAGAAAAATTCTGCAACTTAAAATTTACATAATTTTACTCTTAATAAAATCCTTGATATTGAAATATAAATCGCCAATATTTGTATCAGTGTTATTGTGACATAAGTAAAGTATATTTTAGACAATAAAATAAATCTAACGTGGAGTATGGAATGTTTTTATTTTTGAGAATTGAAGTTTTAGATTTACAATTGCAAATTATATTTATTCTGTTCCATGTTACAACTTAATCTAAATGACGCTTATTTTATTTCCTCTGCGGGGATTGTTACATATTTGCATCGCTCTTTTGTTGAATACCATAATTAGTATGCGAAACAGATATAACAATAAATTAAAAACAGATTTGTATGTTCACTGATTTTATTTGCCAAATGTTATTAAACCAGGGGGTCGGCATGTAAAACTAATTTGAAAGAACTCGAGTTGACCTTTCTTTAACATTTTGAGAAAAATAGTTTTCCATACAAAGACGAGCAATCCATCTAAAAAAAAAGTATTAATTACTAGTGCAGAATCTAACCCTATGACAAGGCCGTAAGCACTTGTAATAATACCTCTAGTGTAAAGTCATTTCAACCAAACCGGTTGAGAAAGTACCAGGCTTCCCCAAGTAGTCGTTGGATATTTAGACCCATTATATTTATTGCACATGAAGTGTGGGCACCCTTGAGTATGGGGACAGTTCTGGCTGTCACGGCCTGTCTGTGCGTCACTTAAAGCAACCCAATTATTTACTGAACTACATAGAGTCGAAGTGAAGAAAATTTAGCAGACTTTTTGTTTCCATAGCAACCAATGTTGTGTTAGTCTAGTGTTACGAGACGAGTGTTATATCGTTATATCACTCTTTGCTTTTATGTATTTTAAATATTTCACAACATTTCTTAAAAAGTAATAAGAAAAAGAATGTATTTTTAATTTTGAAAATGAAGAACTAATAATTTTTCACTAAAAGTACCCGTAGCAAATATCCCAAGGAACACTATGGACGACTCACAAACAGACAGGTTATTAAATTTCTTATTAATGTAGTTATTAATGCTTGAATATAAACGTCTAACAAAGAAAAATTTACATTTTATAATTATAAAGTTTGAAGAACCCAAGGCAGTGCAGTGTTTATTATTATTATTTTAATCTGTGTTTGTAGATGATTTGTAATAAAAGCCCCATTTTTCCCTTTAAATATTGTTTCTTTAAACAGTTATTTTAGGAACATTCAATTTTTGTATTAGGTTATAATATCTAAACATATATGGTGATTGTTTATAGTTTTTGGATAAAATTTTTTGAAAAATAGTTTCTCTCCTTTTGTGAATGCAATGTTTTTTACGCTCTTTGCCCTTTGGTACAGCTATGGTATAATGGCCGGTCTGTTCCTTGGTGCCCTTTGGTAAACATGAGAATTTAATGTATGGTTACTATACTTACCAAGTTTTATGAAATATGAAGTAGATTATCTACTACATTTGGGCATTTGCGTTGCTTGGCAATCCAAATTTCCAAATTGAGACTGTCCATTATATCCTAACTCTTCCCACCTTTTTAAAAACTTTAATTTAAAAAAAGGAAACCATTTATGCCACATGACTAATTTCAAACTTACTTTTAGCTCAGCAAAAACCTCAGAAAAGTGGTTACATGCTCATTATGATCCCTTGGCCACATTATACACATTTTCTTCGTGCATGTGCTTAGCAGATTTACATGGGGATGGCGACTATAAGCTTATTGTGGCTGATCTGGGGACTGGAACACACAACATGAAACTTAAAGTGTATAAGGGTAATTATTTTAAGTATATACTAGATATGATGGTTTTTGTGTTTATTAACTAGACATTGAAAACTTTAGTTGTGAAAATAGGTATTAACATTTCCATGGAAAAGACTACAAAGAATTTTTATATTGGGATAAAATAGCTATATGCAGTTAGGCATAATGCTTTGATGCCTATTATCAGAAATGTGGATATGGATTTGTCAAACAATTCATTATTCATATTTATTTTACTTATAACTTATTTTGTAACCACCTTAGAGTTGCAATTGTGTACCATTAAATATCTTCTATGAAAGCTAAAGCTGTTTAAAGTCTTAGAATTTCAATTCTTATACAAATTTCAACAAAGGTATAAATAAAACAAGTAGGTTTGTTACAGATTCTGTCACTTAAAACCCGTTTCCATACAACATTTGAGCTCAACAGGACAAACTATTTGTATACCTCAGAAAGAAGTTCACCAAACAGGGCCTTTAGCTAGTTGTAATTCAAACTTTTAAACGCCAAAATTAACTATTTTCATTAATCTTCTTTCTCAGATTTAATAATTAGACTTTGTCCTTTGCTAAATTTGTTTGAAGTTCGAAGAATAATGATGTAATCTTTATTAATAAATATCTTTGCGTTGCCACAATTTCCCATTTACATTTCTTTCGAAAATTCAGTTGTTTATCGTTTGTTAAATTTACAGTTTGAAAAATATGTAATTAGTACAATTGATGCTTTAAAAATAAAAGCGAAACTTTGCATATTTTTTGTGCCAAGTTAGAATTCTCTATGCTTTCTTCATACATATATAATGAACCATCAAAAGAACTCTATTGTGATATTACAACAATCCAAACTCAATTATATTACATAAATAAATATTCTTTCAAAAGTTTTTATTTTTATTTTAAATATAAAGTTTCTCGTACGTTTGACGAAATGGCAACAGTGAAAATATTGAATGAAAAGGGAATTTGCATGTTATTTCAATGTAGATTAAATTTGTAGTTATTTAAATTTTAAATAAACTTCTAATTTAAATTTTTTAATGAAATTTGGAATGTAGCCTAATCAGATTTTTTGCTTCAAAATGACGTATCACACTTGTTTGTGAGACTTACGGTTCGTTCTGTGAAAGTGGGTGACAGACGGACTGAACGATTATAAAACCTTCCACTTTTTATGTTATAAACATGGTGTGGAATATAAAATCAGATAACTATGTTTTATTGCCTAGTTTAATTGATATCCCCAAATTTCTTATAGATGAACTATGAAGCAAGATTTTTTTTTAACTATCAATTCTTATCAATTTTACATAAAAAAAATTTATGACATCAGTTTACAGCATAAAAAATTTACTTTTGAAGCATGAAAATGAAATTTGTTAAATATTTCAAAAGCATGTACAATGCTTTGATTGTTATTTTCACCTTGACTTCCCCTACTGTAATTGTTTAGGTTCACACTTTTCTCCTTAATATAAGTAAAGTTGATCAACAATGGTCGCAAAATATAAACGATTAACTTTATTATTAATCTAATGCTAAAAAGGTTGAATATCGTATAAAACATTCTTTGAAAGTTTCATTCAGAATTTTATTTTAGTGCATAACCTAAAATTTTGGTGTTTATAGGAACACATTTGCTTTCGGAACATACTATTATTGATCTTCCTACTGGTGTTGTGTCTTTTCACATGGACACCTGTGACCCAAGATCTCCTGGTAAATTATATTCTTTATTATTTTTTAAAAATTTAACCTTGATTCTTTCTATACTTCACTTCAGGATTAAGATGTTCTTTAAAAATCCATAGAATTTCCTTATTTTTTAAAACTGATTTTTAAGTATATTACTAGATGCTTCATATCGCACCGTACGCGGAAAAGAGATTTATCGCGAAAAAGACCATTCTTCAGGAGAGCCGTTTAAAGTTTTAGTAAAATTTCAAATTATCCCAAAATCGTTCCAAATGAACCTAGATCAAAAATATTTGGCATGGATATCCGTTTTATGAGTATTAAAAGGTATGCATAGTAATTTTTTACTTTAAATTTGCCTTTGCTGAGATATTTTTATATAGGTCTTTCTTTCGCGTACAAATTTGAACGATTTTGTTCGCGAAAGAAAGACCTATCTGAAAATATCTCAGCAAAGGCAAATTTAAAGTAAAAAAGCAAATTTAAAGTAAAAACTAGGTCATTATGCATACCTTTTGATACTCATAAAACTGATGTCCATGCCAAATATTTTTGTTCTAGGTTGATTTGGAACGATTTTGTGATAATTCGATTTTTTACCAAAACTGTAAACTGCTCTTATGAAGACCGGTCCTAAAAAGTTTGCTGCTAAATTCATTCTAAATATTAAGGAAACATACTTATGAAGAATACTCATTTACTTAATGCATTTTTATAATATAATAATATATTGATCAACAATAAGAATATATTTTTTTAAAAATTAATTTTAACAAAAAGCTTGTTTAACCAATTTAATGAAGTTTATGTAATAAGGTTTATCTCTTATCATGTAATTACGATATTATTTTAAAGTCTTGTTTATTTTTATAACTTAATATATTCAATGATTGAAATCATAATAGTTTGTTTATATAAAAAAAATAGATGTTATGAAACGAATCACGTTTACAAAATCAGGACATATAAGAAATGATATCCACAGTTTTCTACAAAAACCTTTCAATCTAAATTTTTAGTATGTATCATGTTTAAAATTAAAACAAAAATAAATTTTGAAACATTATTAAAATTTTAAAATCATTTTAAAATTCATGAAAATATAAAAAAAAAAGTTTTAAATAAAAGTAAGCTGTAAGGATACTTCATACCTTAAGTATACAGTTCAATTCACTGACTTTATATCGCAAACTGTCAAGTTGTAGCAATTGAGTTTAGATTTATAGTAAAATACCGACGTTGAAAACGATTTAAAACAATTTATCGTTTGCTAAAATATTAATTTGAAAAATATATATCTATACATATTGACATATTATTTTGCAATCTACACATATTACATGAATTTTTCTATATGTGTATATTTATTGTACTAAATACCACAAAACAGAGCTTTTGAATGAGTATTTCAAATAAGAAACAAAGAAAATAAATAACAGACTTCAACCTTTCCATTTAAACACTTCAAACTTAACTTCATCGCCGCCGCAGCTGCAAAACGCATAACGAAAAAACGCCAGGTACGATAGGTCTTTCTTTCCCGCTCATTTTCATAAAAAAACGAACACGAAAGAAAGACCTATCTATTAATTGCAGACGAACTAGGGCTCGGATCGCTATGCCGATTGCACCAATCGAAAGATATCAAAATTTTGCATCCTATAGTAGTGTTATCTTAAAAAGTCAATTTTGGTCGATAGGTCTCTTTTCCGCGTACGGTGCGATATGTTCTTCTATAGTTTAGCCTAAAAACGTAAATTCATACTAACCTTTATTTACCTTCCCTTATAGCCATAGCTGTGGCTTCTGGAGCCCATATTTACATTTACAAGAATATGCGTCCATTTTACAAATTTACTTTGCCTGCTTCTCCTGTGTGCCCCGCAGAAATTGAAGTCTGGAATCAAGCAAAAAATGTAACACAACTTTTTTTTTTAAAAAAAGGGCTGTTTTCAAAGAGAATATTGGTCTAAAATATTTAACTCAGAAGTACAACAGTCCATTGAAGGCCAAGGCCTGCTCAATCCAGCTAGCAGAGACAGAAAGCTTTGAAGCTCCGTGCAAATGCTTTCTTTTTAGTATGTCAGACTAACACAAAAGTTACGGTGTTTAGTTCCCAAGCTGACTGATGGTTGAAAGATTGTGAAATAAGCTAGTTGATTGATTGCAAAACAAGCAGTTAGTTTTATTGACAATAAAAATTATGCTTAAACATGCGGCCAGTAACGTTTTAATTTCGGTTCACTTATAATCAATTTTTTCTCTGATTTTGTATACTTACTAAGTATATGATACTGGAAAATTCTCGAAAATAAAATTTGAAGTTATTATTAAAAAAAAAGTTAACAACTAAACTGTAAAATAATTTTGAACTGGAAAACAGATTACGAAATATAATTCTTGCAACTGTGTTTTTCTTAAAGTTGATTAGTTTATTATTATAGCAACTATATCATTTTTATCAAATATATTTGTCGAATGCTGTTTTAAATATTTTAAATAAATTTTATTTTGATGCATAGGAGGACATTGATGTTAACTCTCTCAGAGAATTTTTGGAAAATATCAGGTTTGTTGAATTCGGTATATTTGTTCTATTTTTTTAATAAAAAAATACACATACTTAAAACCCTTAAATTTTAATTCTCGTTTTTAAATATTGTATTTTCTCTGTTATTGTAACCAATTCTTGTTTTGGAATATCATGTATGCTATTTAATATCTCATTAAAAAATATGTGAAAGTATTTCCTTTTTTTTATGATACGAAATCCAATAGTAGAACCTAATGCTGTTAATATATATTTTCCAATGCTTACTGATTTTTTTTTTTAAAATTGTAATGTAGAGCTGAAGTGGGAGAATCATCTTTAACAGCAAGATCTCAAAGGTAATTTTTTCCAAGGATAATTTAAATTACTGTTTAAAATAATAACTTTGGTTTTATAAAATATCATAGGGGCATTTTAAAAATTATTTTAAATTCAGCCATTGTAAATTATATAATTACACAGATTTATTTTACATTTTTTAAAATAAATTGCTGAAATAGCATGGTTCACACTGAGTGGCAAACAGCTCCACAGGAATGAAAATAAGGTAGTGTCAATTGTTTAATCAATGTAGTGGGCAGAGCTTACTGTACCCTAGGACCCATCACCAAAACTACCAATGGAATCCAGGAGTGAAAGCAGAAATGATTTTTTGTCACGTGAAACAATCCAATTACCACTTTATTGTAGATTTAATATGGTTCATATTTAAGCTTTATTTATATTGTTTGTTTTAGTTGTGTTTCACATTTAAAAACATAAGATCAAAATGTTATAATGATTGCAGTAGCTAGTCATGGTTCTACTCATCCCTTTATCTAGCCATAGTCAATAAATGTGAATTTAGTCACTTGATTTAGGAAAACTTATGGTTCGTGTGGTATCGAAAGCTATGGTTCGTGTTTTCTAGATGAGCCGTGATAAACCTGAATAGACATTTTGGTTTATTTATATTATTAAAAAAATCTTTATCTTATATGGAATTCATAATATTAAAAGGTCAATGTTGATTGTAAAGGAGTTGTTTGATATAAAGTATTTGGCCACTCTAAGCTTTTTTTAATTCGTTAAGTTGCTTAGAATCAAAATAAAGTAGTGGGATTAAAAGTGTTTTCTTATATTTTGTGTAAAGAGTCATTTTATTACTTCTGTTTCAAACTAAAAATTCTACATCATCCTGTTTAATGATTTTAAAAATCCCCTCTATTCTTTCTCTAGTCTCTATTCTTTCTCCCCCTCTATTCTTTCTCTAGTCTGATAAGTATATGTTAAAGGTTTGAATCTATTTTCAAAATCGATTTTTGGAAAAAAAAAAAAAAAAATTAGCTCTGTTACTTTTTCTAGTAAACTAATTTTTAAAGGTGACTAAACTAAACTGAAAAGGTTTTTCAATTTATATTGATTTATAAATATATATTTAAAAAAAATTTTGGTTATAGCATCACTTATACACTTACGATTATTTTTTTATTAAGGTTTTTAATGCTAGAACAAGAAGAATTAGATGAATTTTTTCAAGTTCACAAAAACTTCCCATTAAAAAAACAAGTAAGTGGTGAAGAATTATATTCTAAGTTTATTAAAAAAAATGTGTAAATAAAGTAGTAAGTTTGTACCTTAAAATTGTAGTTTTTATGGATTCATATATGTACTTGAAAAAAAAATGCTGGGACTTATTTGTATAAATCTTTATTTGTCGAAAAATTATCTTTTATGAAATTTTAAAGTAGTACTTCTTTGATTTATTTTCAGACAGTGGTTACAGCTTTAAATTCCATGAAAAAAAGCATGGCTGAAGAAGATGCTGTTAGTTGCTTAGTTCTGGGTACTGAAGATCAAAATGTTTATGTTCTGGAACCTGACGCTTTTACTATTCTGTCAGCAGTAAGTGGGTTGCTACAATCTGTTGTTGTTGTCTTAGTTTTTGAACTTTAAATTAATGAAATTTTTTGCTTTTTTTAGAGCTTTGTTTATTTTTGTAATTTTATTTGCTTATAAAGGATGAGTTACTTTTTAAATATATATTTCTAAGTATTTTCTAACAAACTGTTCATCCGAACAAACTTAATTGTCCGTTAAGCACAGCTCTCATAACAATGTAAATTCATAAAAATGTCTAGGAATGTAACTTCTACCAATATTAACTACATTTTCACCTCTAATTTGTGATAGTATTTACATAAATCAAGCTTATATTTTACTCCTGTGTAGTTTGTGTATTTATACATAATACTTCTATCATTAAAAACAGTTAAGTTAGTTATAATAAAAGTATCTAACCAAAATAGGATGAGCCTTTTAAAACACAACAAATGAAAAAAAAACTCGTTAAAAAGCTACCATACTTAGGAAATGTACTTCAATGTTTCCGCTAAAGCTGCAAATGATATAAAATATGAAAGCAATACAAAAACAAGAAAATTTAAAAATCAAAACAATCACTCTGTTCATGCTACCAGGGGTGACGGAGTACAAACAGGGGTGTGTTTCTGTTTGTGGTATGATCCTTAAAAATTTAGATATTATGTCTGAAATCTGGCATCAAAGTATATGATAAAATTTTAATTTTACAGATGACTGTTCCAAGTGTGCCTGTTTTTTTGGATGTCAGTGGACTTTTTGATGTGGAATTTAGGATGGTAGTGGCTTGTCGGGATGGCTGCCTCTATACCCTGAAACGGTATTAATGTATTTATAATGTCACTTGCAGTATTATATTATTTAATTTCCTCTAGTGTGAATAATTCAAACTAACCTATTATCTAATTTCAATAGAAATATAGCAAATATTTTTTTACTACTATCAGTTTTTATAGTTATGATTTTTCTTAGATTGTTATGTTCTTTTGTGTCAATTATAAAAAATTACATTATTTAAATTTTGAAAATTAAAACTTTAAGAAAGAGGTGGCACAATAATTACCTTTACGCTTATTAATACATTTCTGTAGCAATAAGTAAAAATCCCAGTTTCTGACAATTTTGACCAATTTTTTAAAATAAATTTATTATTCAAATAAGAAAACATTTGGAAACATTGCACTTTTATGAAACTAATCTAATTTAGTATAACTTACATTAATAGCTTCAATATAAAAATGTAATATATTTTTAGGTTAATAAAATTATATTTCAGGGGATACAAATCAGCTCGTTTTTGTGTGAAACTCAAATCTCAGTGTGTTGGTTTGCAAAGGGTGAATAATAGTGTCATTGTGGGGACAATGGACGACATGCTCAGCTGTTACAATAACAAAGTGAGTCATATCTCTTGTTACTTGCTTGAATTAAATACATTGAGAGCAATCAAATCTTCAGTAACCTTCATTTTTCAATAACTAGATAAACAGGGGTTTTTTAAGACTTTCTTGATGATTAAATATTGTATAGAACTGCCATCTTTGGGCTTATATGATTACATTTATTACAGTTAGTTTAAATTGTTGTGTGTAATACTTAGAAGTTAGATTATTTGTAAATGCTATTGTATTTGAAGTTCAATAAACTAATTTAGAATATCATCCAGAACAGGACATTGACTAATCCATAATGTACCAAAATAAATAACATAAATCTATATACTAATAAACCACTTCAAAATGTTGAACATTTTGAAGTGGTTCAACATAAAAAAAATACTAATTTTTCTATGTAATATTTTTGTTAAAAATGCCTTTTTAAAAGTATTGTACTAGAAATCTTCCAAAAATTAAAAAATTATCATATTATACATTGTAACATGATTGTAACTCATACCAAAAATTTAATCCCTATGTCACTGAATTTCGATAATTTTTTTTCCACAACTTATACTCTTATCATGCTTACTTACACTTATCCCACTCTTCATAGCATGAGATTAAAAAGAAACGAATACTTAATTTAAATAAACATTATAGTGATTCAATATTTGCATTTATAGGGCAAATGTTTATGGAGCATTAAGTTGCCAAGTAGCATTGTAACACTGGAAGCTGTGGATATTATGCAAATGGGCCTACGTCTAGTGGCAGTTGCTCTTGGCAATGGAGTTATTCATTTTTACCAAGATAAGTTTTTGGTCGATGTTTTGGCTGCTGAGGATGTTGTATCGGCTATACGGTTTGGAAGGTTTGGTCGAGAAGACAACTCACTTGTAATGTGCATGCGAGGTGGGTTTTAATGAGTTTAATTCTTTAATTTTAATTTAATTATTTTTAATAAGTGGTTGGTTTATTTTTGTTTAAGTATTCATCCATTGTAACATTATTAACTCTCTGAGGGATAAGCAAATTGGCTGAAGTGTAAACTTGTTTTTATAGCATGAGATTTAAATTAAATTTTTTAACAGAAAATTTAGTTTCTTATTATTTTTTTAAAATTATATTTCCGTAGTAGACGGTTATAAATGCTCCTTCATACTTTAAATTTTAGAATGTAATAAAATTATTAAATTTATGAATTTTTAAAAATTGTGTGTGTTGCTGGAAAACCTGACAGTCAGGTGACGGTTTATTCGTCCGTATCCCTCAGGGGGTTAAAATGGATCATATAAAGTTATTTATTCAGAATAATTGATGTAAATAATATATAATGAATGCGTAAATGTGTTCTTTATTAAAATTCAGCAAGAAAATTTAGTACAATACTTTTTAAAATAACTTTATAGTCCTTCCGATTGCAACGCAAACTTTGAAATAACTGTCTTCCCCTACCCCCTCGTGTCGTTTTAAAGGAAACGATGTGAGCGTCCATGTTTTCATTTCCTATCCCCCCCCCTCGACTTGGGTTTGGGATGGGTAAAAATCAATTGAGATTAACCTCACAGCACAGCCTCAAACAAGGTAGGTTTAGAACAGTGACGCCCATGTCGTTTCCTGGAAAACTACATGAGGGGGTAAGAGAAGCTTGCATTGTAATCAGAATGACTATAACATTGCTTCATTGTTCATTCATTTGAAATAAATTAGAATTTTTTTTGTATCAAATCAAGCCACTTCAAATAAACTCTCTCAAAGTTCTTTTTGTAAATTGTCTTTGAACGTGTATGAGTGAAGCATTTTACCCCAAACTTTTGTGAATAGGTTTAATTGATAAAAAAATTTAAAGAATATATCTAAAGAAACTGCAGTTAAACTAACATTTTAATAATCAACATAGAAATAATTCTTGAACATTTTTTTATTTCTTAAGGTGGAGGCCTATCAGTTAAAATACTGAAGCGAACTGCCCAATTTGAAGGCCAAGATTACTCTGTAACTGCCCGGGATTTACAGAACACAAAATTGAATCTACCGAAGAAAACAAAGCTCTTTGTTGACCAAACCATGCGGGAGAGGGAACATTCAGTCAGTAAGTAGAAATTAATACTATGTACTGTAGTAGTAAAAAATAGTCTATTTAAAGCGAGCAGCCATCCTGATTTTGATGGGCGATTTTTTTGTCTCACTTTCCTGATTCATAACGTCCCACTGAAATATCCTGCTTTTCTGTTACAGTTCAGTAAAACTGGAAATATTTGAATAAAATATAACATTTTTGTGAACACTCTTTGTTAAAACATTAAAATGACTTTTGGCATTTGATTACTCAGGTTAATGCTAATAACTATTTATTATTTATTTCTTTGCTACTAGTTGCCTATTATTAGATTTAAAATATTAATTTTGCCATTATTTTTAATTCGGGGTCAAATGGGGTATTATATGAAAAAAAATGGAGGGGGTTGGGGCACCCCTGAGTTTCGGTTTTGAAAATCTGGTCACATAAGCTTAATAACACATAGTGTATTAGACATACTGATTAGTAAGGCTTGGCCTTTAGACTAGGAGGTCCTTGGATCAAATACGGTCTACAATCTTTTAAACACCTTGTGTAGCTAAAGTTGAATTAGAAATATTCAGTGTAGAGGAAGCTGGTGCATGTTAAATCCATCTTGATTAACTATCCTGATATTGTGTATAGTGTAACTCTGATATGGCATTGGATACCCGTTCAAATGTTGGTCTCATCACTTGTCAGAGAGATTCAAAATTACAAGTAATATCGACAATCGCCCATGTATAGCTACAGTGCAAGGTGTAAAAAAAGCACTCAACCAACCACGGATATAGGCTGTTTTTCTACCGACTCGAACACATAAAACTAACATATCTCACAAAATCACATTTAATTTTTGAAGAATGCTAAGTTAATGATAATATAACATTTTCATTTGTAGTTATGCACAGGGCTTTTCAGCATGATTTGTACCGACTTCGGCTGACAACGGCTCGAGCCTATGTGAATGCCTTAACATCTAGTCAAAATCCAGTGTCCTATGGAGCAATAGATCCGCTAAAGTTATCTGCTCAAGTATGATGGATTTATCACATAATTTTTTTATAGTTTTACAGTTTATTGATTTTCAAAAGTTTTATTTGCATTTACTGTAACAGATTTCCTGTGAAGCCCCACGTAAACTATGTTGTATCAAATTTTGTTTTATTCGAGCACCATTTTATTGACTTTCTTTAAAACTTTCAAAGTATATAAATAAAATGCATAATAATGCTTTCATTACTTGGCATCTGAAATAGTTAATCCACGGTTAAAAAAATTACTTGGGGGGGGGGGGGGGAATTTAAAATTAATTGACACTCTAAATTGTATTTTATAAGCATAAGAAATACATAAATATTGTACAAGCACCATATTTTATATGTTTCACCTTTTGCAAAAAAAAATCTACGCCATTAAATCTGTGAAAATTATCTTTAATCTCTATATTTTCTGAGCTTATCTACATTGTTTGAGACAATAGTTTGTACCCATCAACTAAATAACTTCACCTTGATTTATTTCAATGTCAATAAAATGCAATTAATTTTGAGTTTTGTACAAATTAAATAACTATAATGAAATATTTTTGGCATCTCTTGATATCACAGAATACTCTTTTGGAACTTTAAAACATGTAATGTATCGAAAAATTTAATAATGTGAAATATTTTGTTCTTTTTAGGTGCAAGGGCTGGGACCTAAATTTATTTTACATTTGGAACTTCAAAATACGTCTCGAAATAAGCCCTCTGTGAACCTGTTTCTAACATTTCACTGTGACTCTAGAATTTATAAAATACAAAAGACTTATGTACCTGTAAGTATTGTAAATAACTACATAGTATTGTGGACTACAGTCTGTGTAAAACAAGTTTTATTAACTATACTTTATAATATTTAATCTAAATAATTTGCAATGAAACTGTATATTGTACATGTTTTTTTAACCATTTTTTTTAAATGCAAATCTTTTTGAATGTTTAGATATCATTTCTCGCTCCTGGTTTACCATATACGTTTGTTACTCCAGTAGAATGTGTCAGTGAAATGAACATATCAGACATTATTAAGGTATTATTTTTCAACATGTTGACTATTAAAACCTCAACTTTTTAAAAAAAAATAGTTATATTCTAATTAAAATTGTAAACAAATGTTAGTTCTATGTATTTTACTTTACACACATTAAAAAAAAATATTTTAAATCCACTTCACTATGACTATAAAAGTTCTTTCAAATTTTTTTTTAACTAATGCCTATTATCTTAACATTCAAAGAATATGTAATCATTAATTTTTATTGATTAATTATTTCTGTATTGATTAATTTTTAATATTGATGTTATTTCTTTGTTTCAATAAAGAGACTGGATCATTTAAGCAAAACGTTGTCAACTAGTTTTTGAAACTCTTTATATTACTTTTATTTATGGTAATATAATAAAATTTAATAATATAGCAAAATAATATAACCTAATTTTGAAAACATATATATATATTTTAATGACAATCATAAATACAAATAAATGTGTCAGAAACATTAGAATGTTTTAAACAAGAGCTTAATTTAGTGATAATCTGTAGGAAGATTCCAGTGAGTCGATATTTTAACCAAATTAAGATTTTAAATACAAGAAAAGTTTACAAATTAAATTGGTATTATAAAATTGATTGTTGAGAGGAGGAAATAAATAAGGGTTAAAAAAAATTCTTACTTATAATTTTACAGAAATTGATTAAAGATTATGAAAAAATTTTATGCATAAGAATGGTTCCGTTTTGTACTTTGATATAATTTAAATAAGAAGCCAACTCAATTAACCATAGATACCACTAAATAGTGTTATTTATATAAATCATAATTTTTGCAATTTCATACTGAGTTATATATATTTCATATGAGTTTTATTTTAAATATTTTTACCATTAATTAAATACCTGTAATCTGCAGGTGTTTGTCTTGAAACAAGGCCAGAATATTCCTGTCATCACTGCTATGATCAACATGCCTGTCAGCGAAGGTTTTCAACCAATTTAGCAATGTTACTTCATCTTAAAGTGAAAATACTACTGTGTTATCTTGCACAAAAAAAAGTTTGAACACAACTGTGATATTTTTAGATGTAAATACTAAGTTTAACGAGTGGGTGTTAACAAAAAGTGACTTGTCACTAAAAATGCTAGTCAACATTTTTATATTTTAAAATAAATTATACTAAATCAAGTTACGAAAAGTATAAACAAGATTAAAAAATGTATTTTTCGTTTTGTGCATTTTAAAGGTGAATCAATGAAAATAAATGCATATCAAAATAAAATTTTATTTTAAATTGTGTTTTTATTTTTAATTATGTATTTACATTGTTGTGTGTCTTAAGAAAAAGAAGTGTAGTGCAGCTGCGGTTGTTTTTAAAATTTTAGCTGCCAAGTAACATTTATAGCATGGAAGTTATTATAGTCCATCAATTTGTATATCACTCAATTTTTAATCATAAATGCAACATACAAGGGTTATATGTATCACTGTAGCTAAGCACCAATACTTTTTTATATTTAAAAAAAATATTATTAAAGTTAAAGCTTTGTTTTATTACAAAAGAGCATTTTCACTAAATAATATCCTACAATCTAAAATATTAATCTTAATTAAAACATCAATCTTAAATTATCAAAAGTTTTTAAATGCTGGATTGGCAAAATAAGTCAAAACCAAAATATTCCAATCTTAGCTAGAATTAAATGCTGTTTTGGGTACGTTTTGCTTTTGAGTTTTTTAAAATCTAGTGTGGAAATGGTTCTACATATTTTGTCAAAACCACTTATCTTTATAAAAAAAATGTACTTTTGTGAAGTCGGATGATAGTTCAAAAATGTTGAAAAAAACTAATATGATCATGTTTTTGGAAATATATACCTGGCCTAGTTTAGTTTTAGGATCTAGGTAGTTAAAAAAATATAGAGAGAAGATTCAAATTGCTTAGGATTTATTTCAGAAAGATACATTGCTGAAGCATTGTTCAAGGTAATTCCATAACAAAATTTAATTACAGAGCCATAGGTTAATTCTGCAAGACAATAATTTCAGATAACAAAAAAAAATAATAATAACAGCAGCAAAAACATAACATAAATAGAAGGACAAATCATCCTCAAATAATTTGTTTTGAGTATATCCACACATTTAAATAAATTCTAAACCTCTTGACTAGATTAAAAAAAAACAATGACTAATAAAGCATTAACAAGCATAATTGAATATAATACATGGCCTACATCATTTTGTACCTTTTAAGTTCTTGTGCTTATTTTCAAATGTAACACATTGATAATATGATGAGAAAGGTGGGGAAAAAAAGCATGGAGTTATAATACAGGGCAAAATTTCGTTTTTGTTTATACTTTCAGACTTAACTGTCTCCATTCCTTTAATAATGAGACAGTGTTAAAACTCAAAAAGATCAAAATAAACTGTACTTTAAAATTGTAGCGAAATATAGATTTATAAGACAAAACCAAACTTTAAAGGAGTTTAAATATGAAATAAATTGTGCATATGATCTTTTTAATGTATAAAGTATTAAAGGATTTAATAAATGTAGGATATTTAATATATATTTATAAACGAAAAGATAAGAATGAGAAAATGAAATTAGTGAGTTAAAAAATGCAATATTTAAAAGTATTAACCACATCAAACTGCATTAAATTTCAGATGCAAGTTTTGATTGTATTTAAGCATTGAAAGCGACATACAGCAAAGTAAAATAATAAATAAATAGGTACCCTGGTAGAAAAAGGGGCTGTGTCTAAAGATTTTTGTTGTCTCTAAAAGATACTGTATGTAACTCCACAAAGCCGGATAATTGTACATTTTGATTATCCATGATATTCAGCAATTAGAGAAAGATTGCAAATAATGAAAGTTTTCTTTTCAAATTATATTTTGCAATTTTTCAAAAGTGCTAACTGGAACTTTTAGATTTATTTCTGTTTTTTTTTTATCCAAACCTTTTTCTACCTAAGCACAAATATGACAAGGCAAAATTGCACCAAAAATATCACAACATAAAAGTATAACCTTCTAAAGCTACTATTACTTATATACACATGAATAAATAAAGAAAAGTATAGAATTATGGCACATAAAATAAAATAAGTTCAAACTGTATAAGATTTGAATTATGTAGAAATACTAAAATATGATAAGTTATTTTCAACAACACATATAGAGATTCCAAACACAAAATAACTATATTCAAAAAGCATTTAGAGGTACAAGATATATTGCACATTACACATTTGTTGGTATAGGTATTTTGTGATTTGAGGACACTTTTAAATATTGTTTATTGCACATATTTATACGATTTAAATATAAAACAATTAAATAACAAAATATGCAATTTCACTAACAAAATATAAATTAAAATGTCGTTGTAAAAATAACAGGTTGATATTTTTTTCATTTAAATCTACTGACAATCATAATACACAATGAAATACATGTCTGAATAAGCAATAACAACAGTTTAAAAATCAGGTTTGAAGACTTTTTAGTTGAAATTACAGTTAATAATGCTATTATAAAAATGTTACTATGCTGATTTTTCCATATTTTTGTGTCTTAAACACTTTTATCATAGTCAGTATTACCTAATATCTAAATAACAAAATAATTGTTTCAATTACTTATCTTCAAAATAATATTTTTGGCATTTTAGAAATTAGCAATGGAAATATTATTTCATACTTTAGAATGAAACTTCAGTGTCTAAATATAAAGTCCCATAACTAAACTTTTGATTGCAAGAAGATATATAATTGTGCTAACAGGTATTTTTCAATCCTCTTCGTAATTTAAAAACTTTAAAATGTACACAACACTTTTCGTCAATATATAAGTAACTTAAAGCAGACAGGAAATCTTTACACTTTCCAGAGTGCCATACATTGAGCTCAAATGCATTTAAAAGCATATGCACATACATCAACATTATTTCTAATAAGTTAGCTTCAAAAGTGTTCCTCAAAAGCTTCGAATTGCACACCAATCTAATACATTCCAGGTCAAATAACCATCTAAAAGCTAACACCACATTCAGGGCTTAAACATTGTTTTTGCTTTGTGCATTTTAAAAAAAGAAAAATATTCGGAAACAAAGAGTATTTGACTGTAAATGCTAATTCTTGTGATTTCCATTTGTAGTTATGCGATCGTTAACATTTTTTCACATTGTGTAAATGTAAGATTAATGGAATTCTACATCTACAATGATGCTAGTTTTGAGTGCCATATTCAAATTGTATTTTTTCAGGGATTGAAATAACATGAAAATTGTAACATTTTTTTTTAGATAAAACAACGTTACATTTTTCAGAAAGTACCTGTTACTTAGTTACTTTTAGCGATTATGAAAAATTTTGCTACTTGTCACGCTGCTCTTTGTGGATATTTTCAGCACAGTTCGGCATAAATTTAATCATTTAAAATTTAACTTTGAACAACGTCAAATTTCCGTTATTAACTTTTCCAACTGTCCCTACTTTTTTTAGTCTTGGTTCTCTTTGAAAAACGGCAAGATGTCTAAAAATTTCAATTTTTCTTATAACTAGAAATTTCCAAAAGTAACTGATAAGTTACTTTTCATATTGAGTAACTGTAACTAGTTACTTTTCATACAAAGTAACTGAAACTGTAACAGTTACTTTTTAAAAGTAACTTTGCAATGCCTGGATTTATTTTTAGGGTACCAGTAATAATTGGTTAATCAGTAGATATACTCATAGATTTGAAAGAGAATGATAGCTAATTTAGCAGCTGTCACTTTAATTGTGCATACTTTAAATTTTGCTTTACAAGTATGTTTTATTTTTACAATATTATACAAATTCACTAAGAAGCAAATAAATCTAATTGCCAAGAAAAAAAACTACTGGACTGGACTTTTTTAAACCCTGAGAACAAAAAAAATAAATAACTATAATTAGCAAAACATAACAAGTATAGCTGACTATGAAGTCTAAAATCAGTAACTTAATAACAAGGCATTTTTGTACAAGTTTTCAATGTGCTTATAATGAACATTGGTGATGTTCCCACAGAAGCAGTTTTCTCAATATCATCTTAATTTGGGCAGAATACTAAAATAAAAGATAAAAATACAATGATTTTATAAAATATATTGAAAATTATTATACATTTTTATTAAGTTTTTTAAACATAAAATTCTAAAATAGTTGTCTAATATATAAATTTTATAGATAATAAATTGTACTGGAATAGAAAGTGTTGTAAAGAACATAATAAAAATGGAACAGAAACCTGTTTTTCATATTTTGTTGGACAAGCTAAATAGAATTTGAAATCCAGACACTGATAGTTCTTAAAACGCTCCAACACACTATTAAGAAAGCGGGGCTGCTAAAGCAAGTTTCAATATAATCAGGGCCCTAGGCCTGGAGACATAAGAGGCTACTTTTCTGAACAATATTGTAACTTAATATACATACTGAACAGAACAGTTATGACCTTCGAAAGTAAGATACATCATCAAAAACAATATTGAAAAAAAATTTGGTTGCTTATAGTTGTTGAAAACTTAAATATATGATTAGTTTAAATTGAGTTTTCATATCCAATTTTGGGGTCCCCTAAAATCGTGGGCCCTAGGCCCGGACCCTTTTAGGCCTGTGCAATGGTCAGGGCATGAATATGAGCCGTCTAGTCATGAAATTATTGTCAGCTATAACTCACATGTCTAATTAGCCATTTTGTGGTAAACAATATGAAGAGTCTAGTTGCACAACATAGCATTCTATAAAATATTTCTAAGATATAGGGTTCAGCTCCCTGATCAGCAATTTCTTTCAATTGAATTTATCATTATCAAAAGTTTCCAATGAACAGACCAGACCCTATATTTTAGTTATACTTTGGAAAATACGAGTTTTTCAATTAGAACTAGACCATTCATATATTCAGTACTACAACCGAAACTATGTTTAAGTATTTTTTAAAAAAAAACTCTCTCCAACAACTACAGGGTGAAGCAAATAAAACCGGCCCCAACGTGGAGATAAGAATACGACAGAAATGTTTCCAAGTCAAAAACCAATACAAAAACAGGTTTGCTAACATGAAGCCATTGATCACTTCAATATAAAGCCCAAACAAACGCTTGGCGACTTGTTTGCCGGCAACTAAGCTATGGTTTGAAAAGCTAGTTGAAATGAAATATAAACAAAGTTTGTAGAGCTCTGATCAAAAAAAGTTCCCACCAGTGATTATTTAGGTTGTTATTTATCGTAGAGAATCGGACCTTTTGGTTTTTGTTACTACAAAACATTCTAAATTGATTGCAAGTCAAAAAAAAAAAAAAAATTGCATAAGAAGCCGTCTTCATACAATACACACTACGATCTGAACTGGCCAATAGTCCATGAGTAGCTCTAATGTGATGCTAATCCAATCCAACCAATGCAAACACGGGAAACCATTGCACGCTTGAATAATCTTTTATTTCCACTTGAAAGATTTCAGGCGGCTTCAAGAGTTTTTCTCGCCAAGCATTTCAACGTATTCCTATCTCTAGACCGGGGCCGTTTTTATTTGCCTCACCCTGTATCTCAGATATAGCATTAAAGTAATTAGTACTATTATCTAGTTTAAAAAGTTTTTTTGCACAGGTTACATAAAACTATTATAATTAAGTTGAATGGAACATTAATTTATAACGTATAATAAATTTTTAACAATAAAATTTTTCATACAAATATAAGTTTATTAAAATGTGTTGGGATATGTTTATAGAAAGCTTACCTTTTAAAATATAATCAGTCAATAATGTTGGTACAGTAGGACTGTCGTCATTGATTGATTGCAAAACTACAAATAAAGGATTCCTCTTTATTATAGCACACAAAATACTATAAATGACAACTAGTTATATTTAATTCTTTTAAAATTACAAGTAGGAGTGAAAATTCTTTATGTTATTAAAATAGATTTCTGAATACCACAATCAAATAAACATATTTTAAAAAAACACACAACTCTTTAATAACAGCTTAGGTTTTTCTTAAGGAAGGTTGATGACAGTTTTCCTGTAAAACTTTGTAGAGCAAGAGCAAAACCTTATATATCTATGAGGTGAAAATGATCCATATAAATGAAAAATGTTTATTGGCGGAGCAGCATATTTATATTTCTCGTAATTATGTATATACATAAAAACAAATATCCTCATAAAATAAACAGTTTTATTGTAGCTTTAAAAATACTTTTTAAAATCTTTTTATCACACACAAAATAATTTTGTTAAAGTGGATATGAAGGCATTTATCCTATGAAATTTTCAAATAAAATTTTTAGTTATAGTAGTTTCCAATAAAACATGAAATTTAATATTTATTTTATTGAAATAAAAGTTAAGTTTTATAATTAACATTTAATTGCTTTGACTTTTCGCAGTATTTTGTAAAATTTTTGTCTATCTCTCTTTAAGAGCCAAAACACAAATAAACATCTTGTGTTTTCAATAAAGGCTTTTAAAATCAGTATTCAAATTTGCATGATTTGATTCACATATTGGATCTTCCAAATTTCCACATGGTAACTTAGAAAAACCTAATATGCTTTATTTTAAAAGTGATCTCTGAAATAGCTAACAAGAATTAAAGGTTGTATGTAATCTAATAAATTAATGAAGTAAATAATTTAAAACTAGTCTACATAACCCTTAATCTACTGACGGTACTAGTTTATACTACTCAAATAGCTGCTGTTTCACTTTTCATTGTTTAATTTGGAGAAAACGAGGAAATATGGTAATTTTTGATTGACATGTTTGGTTTTAGCACATTAAAGTCTATAAAGGTAAAGTAAATTCTTCCTGAAATTTTTACTTTAGTTATCCTGCTCCAACTTGTGATGCCCCGAGTGAACTTCTAAGTACGGCTTAAAAGGCTGTTGTTTTACTTTTCATTGTTCATGTGAGGGAAAATGGAATGTAGCGAGACTTTTTTAATGCAGCATGCAGTTTCAACACAATAAAGAAGTAAAATATATTCATTCAGCAACATGACATTTTTAGACAGTGTGATTTAGCAAATATAAGTAGAAAGGAAGAAAACAGAAAATAAATTCGGGACATAAAGTGCATTTTATTTCCCAACTAATTTTTTTTACCATTTTACCATTTACCATTTTTTTTACCATTGCAACAGCTAACATAAAAATATTCAAAGACAAATAATTAAAATTAAAACTTTATTTGATGCATAAAGGGATAAAGTGAGACAGTAAATAACTTACTTTTGATCAAAATCTGTAATGTTTGGTTGTCAGGTGTACCTCTTGTAGGATTGTATGGAATAACTGTGCTGAGATACTACAAAATAAGAGATAATAAATTTACATTTCATGGTAAAAAAAAAATCTACTGTATAACTAATATAAACATTTAAATAATTGTGAAACTGTGAATTGAAAGAACACACACATTTTAAACTTCAGAATGTTTATATTGGTTAATTCAATAATAAAAAAAATAGTATTTGATAAAATAACTAGTATGTAAGTATATTTTATTTTAATCACCATTTATTTCTTCAAGCTTTCCGAAAAGAACCTAACAAATAGTACTAGAAACTACTACCTTGTTTGCTCTCAAATGTTTAATTTTAAGTAGGTTTTCATTTATTTGAGTACAATAAGAATAGGCTAGAAGCATCTGTGAGGAAATTAAATAAAAACCTAGGGGTTGTAACAATACATGACTTTCAATTACCACTAAATAATCAATACAGTTAAAGGTAGTCAATAAACAATATAAGGTAATTTCCATAACTTTAAATCCTAAAAAGTTCTAATACAGCTACAACCAGGGTTGGTATGGCTTAAACCATCGTTTAAACCAAATGTTTTTTTTTTCAAAAAAAACCAAAGTGGGTTTTTTTCAGAATTTTTTAAAAACATTTTTGAATTTAAAATAAAAAAAAGTTAATTAGTTTTATTTGTAACTTCCACTTTAACAAAACAACTAAAATGGATAAACACTGCAAAATGGCAATAACACTGGCACATTTTCTGGCGTATTTACTGGATCCAAAGATTAAAGAAGATGATTTTGAACTGTCGGCTGAAGAAAAGAAAGAAGCATTAGAATATGCAAAACACAGGTCCCCTAATAACTCTTTAGTTACTCTTGTTATGAAATATTGTGCCAAGAGCTTTCCCTTTCAGAAATATTTTTTTCAGAGCGATTATGTAAAAGAGGAGTTTGGAGAGGCCAAGCAGTAGATATAAAAAAGTTTAACAGTAACATTTTTAGTGAAGTTGAACTCATTCTGACTGCTAAAGCAATAACAGCTAACGTCGAGCGCATTCGTCCTCTTTTGGTCTAGTGCAGTCTAAATTGTGTAATAAGTTTGGGATCGAAAAAGCTGCAAAGCTTTTATGACTATGTGGAAATTAAAATAATTGGGGTATATCTTGCCCCTAAATTAGTTTTATATTAATAAAATATCAAATTAAAAAATATATAGGGATCTTATTAGTAAAGTAAACCTTAAAATAAAGTTTAAAATTTATATAAACATCATTACAGTCCTGAAAATACACAAACTAGTTAAATACCAGAATTAAAAAAAAAAAAAACCTTGTTTAAACTAAAAAAAACAGTTTTTTTGTGTTTTAAAAAAAAAAACTTTTTTTTCCAACCCTGGCTATAACTACCATTTGCGCATACACGATTTTTTCAAAAACCTTATTATGATGTCTGACAGGTACTGGGAACTCGTGTACCAAACTTCAGGTCTGTAGCTTGTCTTTAGTTTGAGCTGTAGAGTGGTTATGGACCAATAGACAGACAGACCACTGTTGGAAAGCTACTTTTTTAGAATTGGCACCCTCCAAACGTGTAGAAAACTCAAAATCCCCATTTTGGATTTTCGTCCCGATCACAATACTTTCATTACCTTATATTTCATATTGGATAATTAAAATTAAAAATAACAAGAATAGGAGAGGGATAAACTAGTCCAATCGTAATATTGCTGCATGGGGGAAGAGCAATAGGTAAATTGGAACAAGCCGGAATCCTCAGGGTTTCCATTTTTTTCCGATTAATTTAAACAGAATTTTATATTAATTCAATCAGATTTCAATGCAAAAAAATTATTCTGCTCTAAGTGATTTAATTTTATTAAGCATTTGTTTCAAGAAATCAGGTATTGGAAAGGTACTTTTAAAAAGTCATTGTTACAGTTACAGTTACTTTATCAAAATTGTAACTCGGTTACAGTTACTTAATAAAAAGTAATCTAGTTACGGTTACTTAATACAAAAAGTAACTACAGTTAACTATTAGAAATTTCAATTTAGTTGAAAAATTGCGATTTAACCATCTTAACATTTTTGAAAGAGAATCAAGATTAAGGAAACATAAGCATGAACAAAACAATGCAAATATAATTAATAAATTTTTTATTTAATTTAAAAGGAGTTGCATTTCAAAATTAGCATCTGACAGCTTACTTACAAGTAACGGAAAAGTAAAAAAAAAATTCATTACTTTGTTACAGCTAAAAATAACTAAGTTACAGTTACTTTCTGAAAAATGAAACGGCATTACCAGCGTTACCAAAAAAAAAAACTGTTACATGTAACACATTACTCCAATACCTGCAATAAACCTTTCATTCCATTAAACATTGTGTACTGTTGTTACCTTTGGTTCGAAGCCATTCATTCCATTCCTTGTAATCTTTTTCTTATCAACAACAACAACATGCTGACGTTGCTTGTTCTGGATGCTCAACACGAGAGATATGAACGTGTTCTTCAGTTCCTTTTCGTATTCCAATTCGTCCCTCAAGGCCAATTCACTGATGAGGGTTTCGGAATGGTATCGTATGAGGTTCTCCATTTCACTCAAAAGATCTTGCACTTGGGTCAGGGTGAGCATTTTTACCTCTTTAAAAGAAAATTAAAATATTAAAATGCAGGGGGAAAACTAGAAATCTGCAGACCTAAAAATACAAATAAATTCTTCAACTCTGCAGAAGTTTTAAAAATACTGCAATGAAATGCTGTTTTGTTTTTTGTTAGCAGAACTTCAAAAACATCCAGACTCAACAAGAAATAATTTTTTTTTTAAAAATAATATATATCCTTTTTTTTATTTTCACATTATACATATATAGGAAATTACAGTTTCAATATCATGTTGTTATATTTATTGCAGTTATATTGCTCTTTTCAAAACTAAAATAGTGCCTTATGTAAAATTTAACTATTTTTAAAATCTGAAAAATCTTGAAATCTGATTACGGTCTTCTCACAAATTGTGCAGGTTTTGAACCCACCACTGTATAAAAAATGCAGAGCCATTAACATGGATATGAGTTTTGCAGTTTCAGTCATCGTAAAATAGTCTTTCACTAAATATTAATTGTTTCAACATCTTACCATTTCATCCAAACTACCTCAGAGTGACATTGTACAGAGGAACAGGACAGGATTGGATCACCACAGTTTCAACTTGTAATGGTCCCCTCAGAGTATTTTATGGGACGTCTTTTATCACAAAATATGTTTATGGGGTGGTAAAATAGAAATATCCATTTATCAAAAGACCTTCTAATCAAAAACCAAAGCCATCATTAAACCATCCTTGAGTATGATCTCAAGACTTTAACGCTTACAGGTAAAATTGGGCACAACGATAACATCATAAACTAATTTAAAGCTAAAAATAAATAAGAAAGATAATTCTTAACAAACAAAGGAATTTAAACTTCAAAAGCCTAAAAATAAAATAATCCACTTTTATAAATATATCACATAAAATTTTACTAATGAAATAGCTATTTACACATTAAAATAGCATTTAAAAATTATTTTTACCATCTTTATACATTCCAATGTAAGCTGCTACTTTAATCTTCATGTCTTCTTCAGATTTATCAGTGCTATCACTGTTCAGTGATGGGGATCTTTGGTGCTGAAAAATGAAACATTGAAAAGAAATGCGATTGAAGATTAGAGTTCAAATTAATTTACTATTATCAGTTCAGCATCCAATTGGAGTAGCTTGCATAAATTTTTATAGGTCAATAATAATTAATATTAATAAAAATGGTAATTTAACTGCGTTTTGATTAACTTAAATGAATATTTGATTGAAATGGGTGGAAGATTTTCTGTGCAAAAGAATTAGTTTGTATTGTTTTCTATAACTATTTAACTAAGCACATGATTTAAATGTTCACAAAATGTCCATAAATTTGCACATGATACATGAAGAAAACATTGTTGCTTCTTGTCCCAAATAGTTTTATTATGCAACAATTATTTACAAAAGTATGTGCTTTTGCAAGGAAAGATGTTATATTTCATCAGAACAATACCCAAACTGACTAAAAACGAAAACAGCCAATAATTTCTATGTAGCTTAAAAACTGAAATAACTTCGTTAATTCATCAGTTCATCAATTTTTCTAATTTCATCAATTTGGAAAAGCATCTTAGCAATAAAATAATTTGTCCCCCCCCCCCTTTTTTCCCACCCACGCATTCTTCTTCCCCAACCCAAACAACTATTTCGTTTTGCCTACCATTGTCCGAAAGTTTTACATTTTTCAGTCAGATTTGTTTATTATTCTGATGAAGCAGGACCTCCATCCTTGTGAAGTAGTGTGAAGCATGTCAATTTTTACATAATAAAACTACACTGCTCAAAACAATTAGGGGAGCACTTTGCTAACTTTTGTTAACTCTTTCAGTCCCTAGTTTTTATTATTTTATTCTAAAAATGAAAAATTTGTTAAATAGATTCATTATGCATATGAAATGAAATAGGAAAAAAGAGGGGGAGAAATCTTTTTTTTTTTTTAAACTAAAATTTAAGGGGGGGAAATTGGAATCATAACTTTTGAATAAATTATTACAATAATTTTTTCAAAACTTGTTCAAATCAATTTTTAAACATCTAAAAATGCAAGCATAAAGGGTCAATTTATTTAATAAAATTGTTTCAGAGTGAATTTTATTTTACCATGTTTTTCATATTTTCATTTAATTCAAACAAATATTATTTAATTCTTCAAGAGACATGATTCTTCCATCTAACGATAAATAAGTGCAGCTCAAACTTAATAAAAAATAAATCGCAAGCTGATCATTCCAAATGCGATCACTGGGGGTGAAAAGGTTTAAACCATGCTCTCCCCTAATTGTTTTGAGTACTGTATTGCCCCAAGAATTAATGTGGTTTTCTTCATATATCTACACACATGATAATACATAAAGTTCAATTCAATTAAATGGTGACCACTAAGACACAATTATTACTGAATAAAATATTACATTGATTTTTTTATCCTTAATATGCAACTGGAACTGGTTGAATATTAGCTCATTTTCCCAAAAAGTTAACACGAAATTTAGTTAATAAAGAATAGTTTGTGCTTCTTCCTGAGTTCCTGCTACAAAGTTTTGAATATAAATGCATATTTTTTTCAAGTTCTAACTCTATTTATACAAATTAGTTTAGTAAAGTTTAAGGTTAATATCTTATTGGTTTAGCTATTGCATACATTAGCCTTGGGTCTGTGAGAATGTAACTTACTTGAATCATCTCCTCAATTTCCTCCAAAACTTGTTCAGCTGTAAAAATTGGCTCCTGTTGAAGATTTTTAATTAGGAATGAGCGTACATCAATATCTTTGGGTGAATCGTCTTTTCTAGTGTCACAATCCTAAAAAAAAATGTTAATTAAAAAATGACAAAAGTCAATATCGAATGATGAAATATATGCAATTCAACCTAACTTTTAGTGACCCTTTTCCCTTTTCTTAAAAGGAATATACAAAAAAGGAGGAGGGGTCATAACATTCTTTAGGTATATACATATTTAGTGTAGAGGTAAAAAATAAAAAGAAGATCGAAACAAGAGTCAATAAAGGCTGGAGATACACGGTCAGGGCAGTTTAGACCTCAAATAATCAGGGCTACAGAATATGTATTGTAGAAAACAGTGCTAAATTAAGAAATTAAATACAAACCGATGCTTGATTTAGGTTCATAAGTGAATGTTGTAGTCCTTTGGCACAGGACTTAGTCCAGTCTATTGGTAAAATACTTCCAAAATTTCCTGTCAAAGTCCACCATATCCTAAGGAAACCATATACATAGAGAATTTTAGTTTGTATAAAGAGACAAAAAACGAACATATCATAAAACAAATAATGTCAAAAATTTCCATTTTAAAATTTTAGTTTAAAGCATCAGTTTACAAAGACATCCAAATACCTACTATATTTACTTTGAATTAAGATTTATAAAAGCTATGGCCATGTATAGGGGTACGTCAGGAATACCTTTTACTAAAGACACGTTATTTGATAAGCCTATAGTAGGTACGATTTGAATGCAGGCCTGCTTTCCCTTTCCTCTCGTTTGGTTTTCCAGGAAACGGCGTGAGGGGTAATCTTTCTTTTTCTTCCCACCCTACTTGAGTATGGTGAGCAGATACGATTAACTTCACAGCAAAGCCTCAAGTAAGGTAGGTTTAGAAAACAATGCTCACATCGTTTCTTGGAAAACCACACGAGGTGGAGGGGGGAAGCGAAGCCTGCATTCGTACACTATAGTATATACACTAGGTTATAAGGCTGACATACCCCCTATACTAAAACCTAACCGTTTAACAGCTTGTTTTATTATTGGGTCATTCCATGTCAATCAACAATTATAAACAATTTGGACCTGATGACCTTTGGATTTCAATAATTTTTGGTATATATTTGTACTAATGGAGTATATGAAAATCCAAAAAATTAAATTTTTTCTCACCGTTTTTTTATAACAAAATTTAGAAATATCGGTAAAAACCGCAAATATTTCCTTGATGACTGCATAAATTGTTGATAAGGACAACTAATCATGCTAGAAATTTCTCATAAGGGCATTTAAACTGTTGTTAATGGCTTTAATATTATATGTACATGAATAATATACAACATTGTTAAATTTTCACGAAACTGAGTTATTTTTTAAATTTTAAAATTCAAAACGAATTTTAATTTTTTTGAAAAAATAAGTATTCCTAAAATTTGTTAAACTATGTACCAAATTTCAGATGGTATTCTATGGGATCTATTAAAAATCCATTGTTTGTTAATTAATTTCATCACATATCCAATAAACATTAAACCCCTAGTTATTACAATGTGTATGGAACATTGGAGGAAACTGTAAACCAAATGGTTTATTCAGGAAATGTATATACTTTAATTTACATTTCAGTTTAAAAAAATTGCTTTTCTATATTTACAATGTAAATTATTATGTATTATTAAACCATGTATAGCTGAAGAAAACTAAAGTATGTTACTAATCTTACCTTCACATATAAAATCCATTTTTCTTTGAAGCATGGATTGCCATTATCCAGTGTAATAAGTTATTTATGGAGTAGTCCATTTAAAAAACAAATAAAAAAATAACTCTAATCTGCTTTTTTTCTGAAAAAAAAAATTCACTATTGCCGAATGAAGCTCATCATAGTATTGATTTTGCAAAAAATTACTCTTTTGTAATCGGACAAGGCTCAAGATTTCATTGGAACAATTCATGGCCACAGTACATCCCAGTGTTGTATATTACAAGACAAAACTCAAAGTGATGGAAAGGAGTTTCTCGATTATAAAAGTTTTGTTTTTGTCTCCGACAGTTTAACCCATAATACAGTTCTAGTCCATGTGTTTCAAAAAAGGCTGTTAGAATTTCTGAAACACAATTTAGTTCTTGATCTGAAAAAGATTTATTTCAGTGATGGCTCAGCAGACAATACAAAAACCGAAAGAATTTTTCAAATTTGTGCCATCATCTTGAAGATTTTGATGGAATTGAGCCGAGTAGCATTTTTATGTTACCTCACATGGAAAAGGAGTGTGTGACGGTATTGGTGGCACAGTAAAAAGGCTGGCAGCCAAAGCTAGTTTACAAAATCCTATGACCAATCAAATTCTAAGTCCTTTCCAATTGTTTGAGTGGGGTAAAGAAAATATTGTATCAATTACTTTTTTTTATGTGACAATGTGTCTTCAATATGTTCTCCAATACGACTTTTTATGTGTCTTCAATATGTTCTTGTTGTGTCACATAAAAAAAAGTAATTGATACAATATTTTCTTTACCCCACTCAAACAATTGGATGCCACTCAGCGTTGATTCCATCAAAATCCTCAAGATGATGGCACAAGTTTGAAAAATTCTTTCGGTTCTTGTATTGTGCTGCAGAGCTATCACTGAAATAATAAATCTTTTTCGGATCAAGAACTAAATTGTGTTTCAGAAACTCTAACAGCGTTTTTTGAAACACATGGACTAGAATTGTATTATGGGTTAAACTGTCGGAGACAAAAATAAAACTTTTATAATCGAGAAACTCCTTTCCATCACTGTGAGTTTTGTTCTTGTAATATACAACACTGGGATGTACTGTGGCCATGGAATTGTTCCAATGAAATCCTTGAGCCTCGTCCTGAATTACAAAAGAGTAATTTTCTGCAAAATCAAATACTATGATGGCTTCATTCGTCAATAGTGAATTTTTTTTCGAAAAAAAAAAGCAGATTAGAGTATTTTTTTAATTTGTTTTTAAATGGACTACCTCCATAAATAACTTTATTATACTGGATAATGGCAATTCCATGCTTTTCAAAAGAAAAATAATGGATTTATAATGTGAAGGTAAGATTAAGTATATTACTTTAGTTTTCTTACAGGCTATATATGGTTTAAATACGTAATAATATTTACATTGGTAATATGGAAAAGAAATTTTTTAAAACTGAAATGTAAAATTAAAGTAATATACATTTGTCCTAAAGTAAGACCATCTTGGTTTTACAGTTTTTTCCCCCAATATCCATTACACATTGTAATACCTAGGTTTAATGTTTATTGATTATGTGATGAATGTTGTACTTAACAGAACAATGGAATTTATTTTTATATGATCCCATAGGAATACCATCTTGAAATTTGGTACACATGTTAACAAATTATGTAGGAATAACATATATTTTTTTCAAAAAAATTAAAAATTCCGATTTTGAAATTTCAAAATTTAAAAAATAAATTGTTTTGGGAAAATTTAACAATATTATATATATATTCATGTTACATATCATATTAAAGCCCTTAACAACAGCTTTAAAATGAAACATATGAGAACTTTCTAGCATGATTAGTTTGTCCATTATCAACAAATTTGTGCATGGCAGTCAAGGCAAATTTTGCAGTTTTTACAATTTTCTAAATTCTGTTTAAAAAAAACGGCTGAGACAAAAAATTTAAAATTTTGGATTTTTCATATACTCCATTAGTACAAACTATATACCAAAAATTATTGAAATCCAAGAGGTCAAGGTCCAGACCATTGGTTGATTTCACATGGAATGACCCTATTACAGTACATATATACTGCTAATTCAGATATTTTTTATAAAGATAGGCAAGCTAGATGTACAGCAGTTTACGGAGGAGTCCAAAAATCTTATTTAAACTATTCCTGTGCTGTTAATTCTAACTTTATTGCTATTAATCAAAGAAAATAATTTTTTTAATTATCTCTTGTCAAGTATAATAAAAAGTTAATAATTATTTTCGTCCCCGTACAGAAAATGCACATAATAATTGTCAATTTTGTATTGTGTGGTAATTATAAATTGGGTTTCACACTGTTAGAAAGGAAATATTTTTCTCGTATTAAATTATACAAATCAAAAGTAATGTACATCATGCATTGTACTAAATTCATGCATTTAAAAAATATACAATGTTACTAATCGCAAAAAATTACGATTGAAATACACTCACTGGCATTCGTTCATGATCTCCTCTTGATTTCTCACTTGAACTGGAGCTAGCTTTTCTACATTTTCTTCATAATCGTAAAAGCAATTTGTAATTTTTTCATCAAAAGTGTTCACCAAATCTTCCAAAGACTCAGAGAAAGCATCGCTAAAACTACTGTCCATAAATGAGTTCTCATTAGCTTCTGATGGACTTGAAAATGATTCTTTAGTCGAATTTGAATTTTCATAATCATCGCAACTCTGAAAGTCGTTAAACTCGGCCCAGTCCTCTATTCTTGCAAGAGGGGCTTGAATTTTCAATTCGGCCATATTTTGATATTTTTTATTAACGATTAATTGCTTTTATTCACGACATACTGCTATATAAACATTAAACCAAAACTATAAACAATCTCTCGCCGCACCCACCGCTGAAACTCAAATTGCGCATGCTTAATTGATTTTTCACAGTTACAGTTAATCTACTCTGCTAGTCAGTGATTAATACAATGAGCTAAATCAATAGATTTCGAAGTACTGTTAGAAATCTTTATTAAAAATAAAAATACTATGTGTTGTGTGGGAGTGAGGTGTCTTATAGGAGGTAAATTTTGCTCCTTGGCTAGAACATGAAGACAACACCTGAGTAGACACACAAAACCCAACCTCATAGTAAATCGTAAAATCGCACAAAAATTTGCTATCTAAAGTAAAAAGAAATAAATCCTTAGAAAAGCAGCTTGTCAGCATAGTAATTTTTAAAATACCATTGATAAATTTATTCTAAATCAAATTTTGGGGGCTCCAAAAACCGTTGGCGCAATGTCATAAGTGATATGACCAGGTTCTGATTCAGGTCAGGGATATTTTATTTTTTAATGGGCAGTCGAATGTATTTAGTATAAGTGATTTAGGATGACCAGAAGTACTGGGTTACGCCAATAGAGTACTACTTTTTAGGTTTTGGTCCTACCTGTTTCAAAGAGTCCTAAAACATGTAGTGTCCTGTTTTTTGGATTTGTACTGGGTCTGCAAAATGTCCTTCATTTTGTGTGATGATTAAAATTTCTCCATCGGAACCGTAAACAGGACATTTTCTTTGTTGACAACTCTCAACCCAACCAAAATAAAGCAAGAGAGTTAGAACATTACATACTTTCAATCAATCAGTTTCTCAGAAAGAGCTTTATTATTTTGTAAATTAAAAAGTTATTAAATAATTAGTCTACATTTTTATTTGTTTTAAGCTGTATAATTGAATTGCACCATATTACAAGACTAAACTACAACAATACTTTGAAATAAATGAACATGATGCCGTGGAACTACATTATATATATATATATATATATATATATATATATATATATATATATATATATATATATATATATATATATATATATATATATATATATATATATATATATATATTATATATATATATATATATATATATATATATATATATATATATATATTTTTTCTTTAATGCCAATTCTGCATTGATGTTGAAAATATTTGCCCCATTAATTCCCCATTCTAATAAAATAATATTTCATAACACCAAAACAATCTTAAAATACAACTTTTAACCTTTCATGTAAAGCTTTAGAAACACTGCATACACAACAGTTTAAAATATGGATTTTATTTCAGTAATTTTTAAAAAACTAAAACAACTTTTTTTAAAACAAAATTTAATTTATAATCAATATTTTACACATACAATATACATGTTCACACAATTATTCAGTGGCCAGATTTCATAACCTTTTGCAATTTCTTTAACCTATAAAAGTGATAAAGAGATAAGTGTTATGTAAAATAAAGATATTTCTTATTACACTCTGTTCAGAAGAAATTTGCTTTTCTAAGGTATAGAAACTAGCTCCATTAGATAACTACCATAAGATGGAGTTCTTCCTTATAAGAATATTTGAATATTTAATAGTTTTTTTTCAATGTTGTAATAATAATTAAAAAATGTTAACAGAACACAATAAATATTCTTTGATTTGCTACATGCGAGTAACTTTTTACAAACTTTCTAAAGGTTTTTATAAAACTAAAATTTGTTTTGCTTTAAAATATTTTTTAAAAAAAGTGTTACACATACTAAGTAGGTTAATCTAATAAAAGAAAGTTTACTCTTGGGGAAAAAAAAACTAGGGCAATCTAATAAAAAAAATCACTCTGTAAGAATGTTAGTACACATAGTCCCTTTAAATATAACAAAAAATAATACATTTATAATAGTTTACTTTTCAATTATCACAGTAGGAGGAATATCTTCATCTGAGCCAAAAGAGGAATCATCTAAACTTTTATCTGAACTGTGTTTTTTCTTTTTCTTCTTACTCTATAAGCAAAAATTCAAAAAAACTATTAGCTGTATAATTTTTAAAATAAATTTTAAAATCGTAACTTAAAATTATTAAAGCTATAAAACTAAGTGTTTCTAAATACAAAATAGCATTATTGAAAAAAAGGATTAAAAAGTTATGAAACATTTAGTTAAAAGGGTAACTGTTAAAATACAACAGGTGATAGAAAAATTACAAAAAACTTTTTAATTTGTTTTCTAAAGGAAAACACAGGCAAAATTAAGAGAAGCAAGTAATGCATTTGTAATAATTAAAAACTTCACTTTAAGTGGAAAACAGATGACTTTTCAAGGTTTTTTTTTAATTGAAACATACCTTATGTTTGTGATGCTTGTGTTTATGCTTTGATTTATGCTTCACATGCTTTTTGACTTCTGATTTTGTTGGGTTTGTATTTGAAGGCACTAAAATTAGAGAAAGAATTTGAATGAAGTAAACGAATAACTATCCCAGAAGCATGAAATATGATATAGAAATGCAGTACAACTCGGTTATAGCGTCTTTAAGGGACAGTCAAAGATAAAATGACATTTATTGAATAAATGCTAACCCTGCGTGCTATTAGTAATACATAGTTTAATTTCTCCTTCTCGGATCAATAATTTGTTTAGACTGGAAATAAATTTCAAATTTTGCGACTTTCACATTATTTGAAGGGAAAAAAATTAAATAGTGAGAACAAATAAAAAAAAAATCTTTATAGGGGCATTTTCGATATCATATATATGTAGTATATAATTAGTGTTATAACCAAGTATTACATTAAAAATTGTCGTTTAGGAAGCTATAAATATTATAACATTAAGGTCTATGAGCGATTCAAATTCAAAGGACCATACATTTATGGCGTTTTAAATAAAGTTGTTGTAACCAAGTTCGACTGTAACATATATTTTAATACATAAACCATAAGCTATCATATAAAAATCTACATATTTCAATTTATTGCTAAAAAAAAATATTGTAAAAAAAACAAAAGACACGTTTATATTAATAGTGTCATTAAAAATTATAAATATTTTTTCTTGAAAATAATAATAGCTTCTATATATATATACTGATATTTTATCGTTTATGGTGATTGTAAAAATGTTTAGAAATTTCTTATAATGGTGCTATAAGTCTTCACAATACAGGATTTTATATTAATATTAACCTTGATAGCCTTTTGGTCATGTAAGCTGAAATGGGTAAGACAGGCCTTGGCCCACTAATGGGCTGTTGCGCCAAGGAGTTTAGTTAACCTTCAGATTATTGATATGATATTTTCAAGCACTTATGTCAATTTTCAGTCTCTTCTTCACAGCCAAAGCATATTTACAACACTGGTCACAGTGCATTAAAGTACTATTATATATAAAATACATACCAGAAAAGTTAGGTGGTAATTCTGGCCCATACAAATCAGGAATCGCTGATGTATTAGCTGAGCTAACATCCACTTCCATTTCACAAATACTGCTATCTAAAGTTTTATCATGCATAGGAGAATCATCAATCGGCACAGATACATTATCACTATTATTTCTTTCATCTTTCTCAACTTTACAGTCACTGTTCTGGGTTTCTAAAGGCTTTTGGTTCAAGGCATCATTCTGGGTTACAGAAGCCCTTTGATTCAAGGCCTCTTTCTTTTTCAAAGGGGTTCTTTGGTTCAAGGCATCCAAATCTAAGTTGGCAAAAACACCAAACCCAATCCTTTTGTTCTCTTTTACAATTTTAAAATCGTCTGTATCTTTGGTTGGTCTGGGATTAACAACTGTACGATCTGTTTGTGGAAGAGCTTGAATTGGAGATTGGTCTGTTGGTTCTGCCTTGAGAGATTCTTCTTCATCTGAAGAAGAGTTTTCAAATATATCTTTGAAGAAGTCGATTGGGGGCTTCTTGGTGTTGAGTGTTGGATCCTATAAGAATTGAAAATAGAAAGAAAAAAAATTTGAGGAATGGATTTAGAAATTTAGATTGGGGTTGGGTAGGTCGGGCCTACAGAATAAAACTGCCATTATCAAAATGGTAATCTAATTTATATATATTTAAGAAAATAAATTGTTTTATTAAAGAATAATAACAATTATATGTTAAATTTTAAAATAATTAATTTATTATTCATATAATAACTTTGAATTGGTTACAGATTTTTAAATACACAAAGCCTATATTTATGTACATTTATGATACACAAATTGTCATCTAATATTATGCAAAACTCAATGAGAAGTTTTAGGCAAAATTTAGCTAAAAAATAAACGAAAAATTGTTTCAGTCAGTATTTTGCATATAATATTGCAAGCAATCAAGTGACTGAGGACTACTTCTACCAATTTAAAATTGCAAAAACATATGGGCTATATTAATTTTTTTAAAATTTTAAAAAAAAAGTGTTCCTTAAAGTTTAACTATGTTTTTTTTAACAATTAAAAAATTTGTATAGGTATAGAATCAATATGTAAGCTTACTAGAACATTTTGAGAAACGCTAATAATCTCAATGTTTACTTCTGCTTCATTATGTGCAGTAGTTATTTCTTTAGGTTTACTGCTTTCTTCTATAAAGAAACACCAAGTAAAACATATTGTTATGAAAATACATTTATTTTTAATGCAGAAAAAATCATATTGTAATTACAAGGTACATGTATAGAAAATATAATTATTCAAGTGTTTAAATGTATAACTCTGTAAACAAGTATCAAAAAGTAACATGTTTTATTGCAATATTTGAAAGCTATTTTAAAAGTTTTATGGTATTGGTATTTCATTGTTTTTTCCCATGACATATATACTTTTAATTTTACATGCACTTTATAGCATGAAAAAACAGTAAGACAGATAACATATAAAACTGTAACAGACATTAACAATAAAAATAGTGGAATTAAACTTTTATTAGGTGATTGCCAACCTCAACTATTTGCCTTATATAAATAAAAAATTCTTTTTAGCTTTTTTGTGCTTACAAAATATTTGCATAAATATCATGGCTTGACAAATGGTTGTGAAATTAAAAAAATAAAATTCAATAAAAAATACTTTTAGAAGTTCAGTACATATTGGGAAATCTGCGGTTGACAATTTGTTTAATTTCATAAATTGTTTGTGTAAAAACTGAAGTTTTGAGTTTCACAAAAATTATATTAAATATCATTAAAAAATATAAAACTTACCATCAGAAACGACAGAAGATTTCGCTTCAGAATTAGAATAAGATGTTACACTAGGAGAACTTTCTATGTTTTCAAATGAAATATGATCAAAAAGAGATTTAGACTTTTGAGAGCCAGATACTTCAGTAGAGCTGAAAAAGAATATTAAAATAATCAACATTAAATTGAAAAAAAAAACCCAACTTATAAGAAAAAAATGTAATTCATTTTTTAAAAAGTAAAAACAAAAATCACTGACTAAATCTAATCTAGAGTAGGTAGAATAGAGAAAATAGGTAGAATTAAATTAAATAAAAATACATCCATTTCCACATACATAATATTTTTTTATGATTTAACATTTGTAATAATTTCTATTTTTACAATTTCAAACACTATTAAACTTTTTTAAAAGAAAACTGAAACTAAGTAACAATTAACCTTATAATACACAATCCTAGATAAGGATTTAAATTTATAACTAATGAACTCCAAAATATTAACACACAGTTTCCATCATTTCTCTAAACTTGCATCTCTTTACTAACAATTTATTACTTTACCATGGCAATCTCAAAAAACATAAACATTAGCAATTAAGATAATTATTAGTGCTATTTTAATTGGTAATTATTACAAATTTAGCAAAAAAGAAATACCTAAAACCTTACTTTGGAAATGGATTAGGAACATTAAATCTTTTGCACAACAATGAAGCTGGATGCCATTCTAAAGTTGTTCTTTTACTTAAGCCCACAAGTTTTCGAGTATCAACTGGAGTTTTTGAAACTTCATTTTCTTTCTGCAAAGTAGTTTAAAATGTGTCACTCGCCCACATAAAACAATCATTTTAGTTTCGCTGTAGTAAAGGTAAATAAGAACTTAGTTTTCACAGTATAGTTCAAAAGTAATTGCAGCCACATGTTATGATTTAGAAAGCAAAAATAATTCAATGCACTTTAAAATGTATTTTTTAAAAACTTCCTTCTTTAATTGCTTGACAGTATGATGGAAAATAATTAAACTATATTTTTCTATAAATCTGCAATAGAAAAAAAATCAACTATCCTCGATTAGGGTAACTTTGGCCCAAGCAGAAAATCACAGAACTGACTTTCTTCTATAATATTTTTTTACTTATAATGGTAGCTCAAGGCAGAGTTGCCACTCATAGAGAAACACAAGATTATTTTTAAAGACTACATTTAATGAGAAGTTATTAGCCTGAAAAGTTTTGACTAAAGTTAAATTTCAGGGTTAAAGTTACCCCCCATTTGATGGTACTTTTAATTTTCTTGATTAGTAACAATAATTTTCAGCACATTTATTATTATTTAGCTGAACTAGTTTAGTATTCCACATAACAGTGCAAATATATATATTTAAATTTCCTACATTAAAATTGCCTGTGAAAGAAATAAGAAACATCTATATAAAATAATAATTCACTTTACCCTGGACTTAGCGATAGCATCCATTACTTCATGTTCCACACTGAGATGAGATTTTGACTCAAATTTTGAGCTCAATGCAGCAGATAAAGGTTTAAAGAGGACAGCAGCTCTGGCAAACTCTTCAATTTCTTGTTGTTTTTCCCATTCAGTCATAGAGGGAGGTTGAATAAGTTTATCCACTTCTGTTAAAACATAATATACAACTACATTAAAAAGTACAACTACCCTAATAATTTTCACACTAATCCTTTGATAACAGAGTATCTACTCAAAAACAATTTCAAACTTTGCCCGACTTTGCTAGGTTTTCCATACCAAAACCAAAAATTTCCAAGTATAGCTATAGGAACTAAAGATAAAGAAATATAAGATATAGAACAATCTGTTTACCTTGCATTTCTTTTAACTTTAAATATTCCTCATATCTCTGCTGTTTCTGAGGATCATTAGGAAATGGCCGAAAACTATGCTTGCTTGATGAAGGTAGGGATGTAGTTTTTAGTTTATCAGGTGTATCCCATCTTTTTTCTGGCATTTTCTTATCAGCTATTAAAGACAATAAAATAGTTTTTAACTTAAAATATACATTATGTTTTTTATTGAGATTCTTGATCTTTTCAGCCAAAGATTTCAATGCATTAAACAAATGCTACAAATTGAGGTCCGTTGCAACTTTCAATAAATTAAAAACACAGAAATACCTAAGTTAGTTGGAATTGAAATCCAATATCCGTATACAATTGGATGCACCACACTACTAGTAATGTAGATATATTTTCCTTTTTAAAACTAGGTTTATAGTGAAATTCAGTTTACTACTCATGTTCATGTTTACTACTGACTTTGTCACTGCTCTAACAATGACTGGATTAATTTTAATTAAAAGAATTGTGTAGATCATTTCAAGAAAAATGTAACGAATTGGAGTAATTAAAATCTAAAACAACACTTGGTTATAACGTCATAATTACCATGGTTCCCTTAGATGAACTATAACAGGTTCAACTATATTTCACAAAAGAGTTAGAATCAAACTGTCCGAGAGAAAACACCATTAAACAAGACTCACAGATTTGTGAAATAAACGCAAATAGAGACTACCAAAACTATCACCCACATTAGAACTGGTCACTATCGAGGTACGAAAACCCTGGGAGATGGTAATAGAACTTACTCTCTCTCTGCAGTAACTGTGATGATGTTTCACTAAAACTAAAACATTTTTGACTGCCCAGCCACTTTAAGATCCTTGGGGAATTCTCCCCTTTGACTTTAATCTGTACTCTGATAACATGAAGGAGATTGCCGGCTGTGTTTTGCACACTCATGGATGTCTATAGTTTTCCCCATGGACACGACACCAACCAACCAGTTATAACCAAACACTTTTTTAAACAAAATATCATCAGTTTACAGCAATCTCAACTACTACTTACATGCAATTTTGAAAGTTTCAAACTTCTTTTCACCAAGTAATAGCGAGCGGCCTTCAGCAGACATACTGTGGCGCGATGCAAACTGTGATTTAGGTTCAGCGAGTACAGGTAGCTTAGGCATTGATGACCGAATAGTTTTGAAATCACGGGGCAAATTTGGGGGAGGGTAGTACTTCTTGGTAGGAGGAGGCTTAGAAGCTAGGCAAAAACCTACTAACACTGCATCAGCGCCAACAAGTCTTTGAGATTCTGAAATATAATTTTCTATAGGAAATATAATGTATATGCCATAACATTAGAGTAAGAATGTTAATTGTACAGGGTGGCGCAAATAAAAGTGGCTCAGCTTAGAAGTAGGGATACGACAGGAAATGCTGCCTAGTCAAAAACCAACGCGAAACAAGTTTGCCATGTGAAGCCATTGATTGCTTCAATATTAAGCCCAGACGCTTGGCGAATTATTTGCCAGTAACTATGCCATCTTCACCTGTGCACTGATATGATCAACATACACTTACACAGCTCTCACTAAGATCTGAACGGGCCAATAGTCCATGTGCAGCTCTAGTAACAGCAAAACCAAAAAAATGAAAAAAACAGGTTTGCCAAGTGAAGCTATAGAATGCTTGAATAATTTATGAATTTGTCTTGGAGGCTTTCAGGCGGTTTCAATAGTTTTTCTCTCCAAGCAACTCTCTTCATTTGTAGCTCTATGCTGGGGCCACTTTTATTTGTGCCACCATGTAGCTTGAATTGCATCATTAAAAAAAATTATTAGTGAATTCTGAAGGCTTTTACATTATTAGTTTTTAAATTAATGTAATTTACAAGTACTTATGAATGGGCATGATCCACGTTGTGAGGGGTAATTTTTTTCAGGAATGAAGATAAGGTTTTGATTGGTTAATCAATGTAATGGGCAGAGGTAACTGTGTAAAACAAAAAATTAAATCCAGGAATGAAAGCATAAATGATTTATGTCGCATAAAACAAGCCAATTGTTTAAAGCTAACTACACTATAATGAATAATAATTTTAACTTTATACTTTATGTGTATACTACATTAGGAAATACAGTACTAAGTGGTGGACATATATTTAACAACTGCCAATGTTATAGCTAAAAAGTTTTTTTTTAAAAAATATCTATAAAAAGTAGAACCCAATTTTTTAGTATTAAAAATGGTTAATAAACTCATTTGTCATCTTATGATGCATAGCATTTTAAATTATATAAAAATATAAAATACTAGAAAAAACTTGTTTACTATCAAGTTATTAAACAACATATGCTTACTAAAAACTAAATTAGATATTTCAATAGCCTATTCACACCCAATGAAAATACCAGGTCATTTAAAAACATCAATAAAAAAAAATAACTTTTTTAAAAACCTTGGTGAGATGCCTTTTGTTTATTATGCATTCCTAAATCAGAAAAATCATATTGGGACATATCATCTTTGCTATAAATGTCTTCATCATCATCTTCGAAAGCTCCTACACCAAATGCCTGTGAATGTAAAAAAAATCATGAAATTAAAAAAAATAACAACCACAACAATTTATGTAACAAAGTTTTAATAGTAGAAATTTAAGTTGAAAACAAAATAATTTTAAGAATAGATTTGCATGGTAAAATTAAGTTTTCTAAAATTCACAAATTTATAATTTTTCATTAAACAAAGAACAATTTGGCACTATCATCCACTGTGATATTTAGATTTTGAAACAACAAATGACTTTTCCTGTGAGATCCCAGCACCCCCCCCCCCCCCCAACACATTCTTCATATAAACATATTCTTCAAACAAATATATACAAAGAATATGTTAAGCAATTAATTTTGAAAAAAAATATGAACATTTGTGTCAATTTCATGAAATTTGAGGTCTTAAAGCCCTGAAAATAATTTATTTTGGTGGTATGAATGTAAAAATAAGCTGTATATGTTTTTTAAACATTGCACTGTGTACGAAAATGCTATGCATCTCCGATTGAAATAACATGAGAGATACCTCACTTTTTTTGTGCAAGTGCAATATGTTAAACTTCTATAATACTAGTATATTATTGCTAGTCACTACTTGCATATTATTAGGGTTCTAACATATTTCTTTTGTGTGAAAAATAAGGTTTTTCATGAAGACAATAATTTTGAAAAATAAAGACTTATTTCTGTACCAAATACCTTGTGTTTGCTTTTCATTTCGTTATTGAAAAACAATTAGTACTTTTAAGAATGTGAATCTTTTAAAATTATCTTATCTTTTGATGTATGCATTTAATTTTTTTTTACAAACTAAAAAATTTCTGAGGACCTTTAAGACTGTAAAAAACCTGATTATTTCAATTCTAGTGTCATTAAAATATTACAAAACGTCTAATAAAAAAACATGAAATTACATTCATATTATGATATTATTTTGTACCTGTCCTGAAATAGTTAATTTTTTCTTGTCCTTCTTCAGAAATGACTTGGTAAAGGTAGGATTGGACACATCTATGTGTGACCCCAAAATAGATTCTTTTGATAGGCCTGTGTATCCCAGGCCAAAAACATCATCTTTTGGTTCATAAGTTTGGGATTCTGCATCTTTTGGAGCAAAAGTGAATGCAAGTGAATAAGGGTCTGCTTCCTAAATAAGAAAATAATAATGGTAAGCAATCACATGATTTTAGTGTATTTTTATTCTTTTTGTGTAATAACCTAGTCAATTTTTAAAAACTATTTTAATACTTTAAGGAATATATAAGTAATCTAAATTTTCAATACAATAAAACAGTTTCAATTCAGAACATGTTAAAATATTCAGCAATGTAAAATATGCGGTTTTGTTTTTTTAAAAAAAAAATGAGAAAACTTTATTTAAAAATGCATATGTACATTGAGCACAAGAAATTAAAATATACCTTATCTTAATTATTAAAAAAATGTAATGGATTTCATTCTTTGTTTGAAATTATATGCGTAATTATACAAAAACAAAAATTCTAAATGGGGCTGCTTGTTTGGTGAATTAAGCCATTTGCATACTAGGTATATTCTTGAGAACTGAAAGCCATCCCATCTAGGTGGCTGTAGCTACCAATTTCTGAGCTCAGATTTCAATGAATCCGAGCTCTCTGTGGATATTAAGGTACATGGAAATTTAATTTTACTGAGAAAACCCAAGCCAAATGAGTACTCAAAGGAATATTTTACGTGCCACATAATCCTATGTCTCTTTTCACCTCACAGCCACAGAATCGATGATTATACAAAATCTTACAATTAAAGAAATGAAGTATCCAACATAAGAAATTTTATGACAAGAACACTCTAGTAGTTATTACTATTCCCACATTTAAAATTTTATGGAAAACTATATATATTATTTCAAGTTAATATTCTCTGTTCAATCCCTATATGTAACGATAAAATGTATCATTGGTATGCTGTATAAATAAAACACAATTTAAAGAGTAAGTTGATGTACTTCAGGTGCTGAACTAGGTGGAAATGGAGAACATCCGTATATTTTTGTGCCATCCTTCTTCACACGAGGACCTATGCCTTGTCCAACTTTCCAGCCAAGCTTTTTTAAAATTTCAATACCAATAGATTCTCTAAAAGACAGAAAAATTTATAAATATCAAAAAAGCAAAATAAGGCATTTGAACCATGTGCTTTGTGATAAAGCTAAGTTGAAACTACACTCCAGTGCAGTTAGATGTATGTAATTATAAAATAAAATTAAACATTCATTATAAACATAAATTACACCAAAATTTGAAGTATCTGTAATGCAATAGCGTTGAGTTTATTCAAAATAAAATCGGTGATGTATTTGTTTGTCCAAAACCAAGGGCAAATGAAGGCGAAGTTTCTATGAATTAGTTTAATGTCAGGATTCAGCAGGTTGACTTGTGATTTAAAAGGATTACAATAATTATTAACCAAGTTTTCACTGGATGTGTTTTATGTAAAAATGTTCAATACAATAATAAGAAAAGGGATTCAAATCAAAATATCTTAAAATCGACAGAAGTTGACTGAATAAAATTTCTTACCTCACTGGTTGGACTATATCCTTAAGAGGTGCTTCACCAGGAATGATACTATCAACTTCAGAGAATTTCCTCTTGTTGTCTTTCAAGTGAGATGAATCGTTGAATTTAGAGGTGGTATGGATTTTTCTTGTGGCAATGCCAAATTCCCCCAGATCCTAAGGAAGGGGAACAAAAAAAGTTAGAATGAATAAAATGAAACTTATAAAGAAAGAAATCACATGTTGTATGTAAAGGATTCATACTAAAATCAAGTTAAATTTATTTTTAATCCAATCAGAAGACTTTTTGTAGTTGTCAGGATTACCTGTACTATGAATAGGATACAAAGATTAAATAAGATTGACATCTGTAAATTTAACCTAGCGAACAACAATGGTTAGTCCCTAATTTGAAATAATTATTGTAAAAATAAATTATAATTACTAAGTATAGTAGAGTAGCACTAAGCTTAAACTTGTCACAGGTCCAAGGTATAATGAGTGGGCAAAGTTCACTCATCCTTTCATCCATTATGTGTGTCGATGAAACGAGGACCAAGCAACCTTGATACCTAAACAATGGGAATTGTGAATGAGGTGAAGCCTAACTTGGATGTATGCTTCGAACCCCAGAGCAATTGCTCTTGAAAATGAAGATTGGCACCGTAGGCCTTAGTCCCACAACAACAGATAAGGAGTTTTGTTATATAACTAAATTGTATAGTATACACAAATATTATATGTTCTTAAAAACTATTTTGTGAAAAATTGATTCTTAGTTTTAGTAAATCGCTGTTCAACTGAATTGTGTGAAAAAGAATATAAAATGCAAAAAGGAAGGATAACAAACCTCTTCATCCATGAAATCCTCAGGATTTTGCTGCATACGATCAGCTGCCTTCTTACGGGAAGAAACAAAGGTAGATGGTGCCCAACCTGTATAAAATAGTCAGTATTTAAAAGATTTGAAACACTAGTACTTAAAGTTTTCTTCTGAACAATGATTTTCGGACCTGCCAACTTTGGCTCTAGTGTAGTGCAATTACAATTCGACCAACTTGTCGACTCGTAATTTAGCTCGGTAATAACCATTTTCCGGGCACCAAGAGAAAGTTACATGTTTCCCCCTTTGAAAATGTGCAATTGGTACATGAGAGGGAAATTCAGAAAGTAGTTAAAAATCTGGTATTGATGGGTTAAATCCAGAGAGTTGGCTGGTCTGATTTTTAAAAATTGCACTGGTGGTAAACTGACCATAAGTAATATTAAGGTTGTAAGACTCATCAATAAGATATTATTACAACCTTTTAAGACAACTACAAAATATCTATATTATTTACCCTCTTTGGTTCCAACGGTATTAAAATACCCTGCCGAAAATCCACCAGTGAAGGCTCCATGGAATCTTTGTCTACCTTTTTCATCACGAACTTCCAATTCTTTAGCTGCTTTTTTACGTAAAACAACTTCTAAAAGTTTTCACAAAAAAAAATAATTAGAGGGGTTAAAATAAAGTCAAATATTTTTAGAAGCAGTAAATGAGTAAATGCAACGTAACTATAAAAAAATAATTTTATTAAAACATTCTTATGCCTTATTCTTATTAAATATTCATATTTTACATTGAATTTCTGTTATTGTTGTAGAGTTTGACTAACTTCAAAACACAATAGGTAGTTGGCAACACTATGGTATTGTCTTTTGAATTTAGTTTCAACAAAAATAAATGTATTGATTTAAAATATTGATTAAAAGGAAATAAATTTTTATTTAAGTTTTTTATGCATTTGTTCACCTCTTTTTGTTATTGGCAATTTTCGAAGATACTTGCTATCCGTAAATGTTTTTTAATATCCCTAATTTAATTATGAAGCAATTTTAAATCAGTATTCATAATTCCCCTCTGTCTCTTTCATTTATCTCTCATTGCAATAACAGCCTTTTTGAAGTGATTTAATCACTGTTAAGGAAATAAATAAATAGTCAAACCCCGCTTTTTAATGAACCTGGGATATAATGAACCCTTGCTTGTAGTGAACCTTTGTAATGGTCTCTTCCTAGCTCCTATTTAACTCGAATGTTATTTCATTCATACATAGTGAACTGCTTATAAAATTTGAGTTCACTTGTAGTGGACTTAAATGTCATTTCTACAATATTTTTTTCTTCACATCTCTATAATTATATAAGTGGCCAGTGGGAACAAGACAGCAATCTTTAACAATGTGTCAAATTTCAACCTGTCCTTCCCATTTTAGTGCAAGTGCTTCTACCCTAAACCACTCATCTCCCCCCCCCCCCCACACACACTTCCCGTTTCCTGGAAGTTGGGTCTGGTCAAACTGCAATACTTGTGCAACCTAACCTACCCTCCCTCCTCCGGAGTTAAATGAAACCATCTCTCCAACTACCTATTCTTTTCAAACAACAATTGAAAATTGGACATATGTGGAACTGTCCAACTGTCCGTCATTTAACTTGTTCTTCTTTATGGCTCTCTCATTACCTTATGAATAATTTTAGACACATTTTGAATTAGAGAAAAACATCATAAAAATGTGGAAAGAGAAAACATGGAAAATAAAATTAAAATCATCAAGCTCATTGAATATGGAACTGGTCAATCAAAGATGTGTAAAGATTTCTCATTATTTAAATCCACAGTTTCCAAAATATGGAACAAAATTAAATATTACAAAGTAACTGTTTAATCATAAGTATTTACATTGTTTTCAATAATTATTTTGAAAAAATTTCAAAAATCAATCAATTAACAATTTAAAAAATACTTTTAATAATATTTTAATTCAATTAATTAAAGGTATACAAATCCATTATTTATCCATTATAAAATTGGTTATATAGAGAACCATAGGGTAATAGTGAACCATGTGATGGTTCTGTAGAGGGTTCAATATGGCGGGGACCGACTGTATTATTATCTATCAGTAAAATAAATACAATGAAAAAGCTTTGTTTAAAACATTTTGTTCTTTAAAGTTTTTTTAAAAAATATAGTTTGGGGGTACTGAAAAGAGTTAAGGGCCACAAGAAATCGGGGCACGTGTTGCCAATATAAGTTCTGATGGTTTAGTTTATGGCTAGGTAGAGAATGGGTCGGGCAAGAAATCTAGAAAACTGACTCAAATTTCATTTGAATAAATTAAATTTAAATCTTATGCCATTCATTGAACTTTATTAAAAAAATAGTTTATTTAAAATGTGGTTAAGGCATCAAACTAAACCCCACATACTACACTTCTAAAATATTAATGGTTCAAGTTGCGCTTTTATTGGAGAATGCCCCAGGAAACTAATATTGACATCCCATTTTATGTTATTTAATCATAATCTGTTGTTTATTGTTCACAAAAAAATTAGATTTTGTTATTAAAGTATTGGAAGATTTCATTTCTCGTTTCCAAAAGATCGGTTTTAACAAAAAATTCGGTGTTACGTGAAAATACCGTGGTTACGAAAAACTCAATATTAGCAACCGACCAAACATAGTATAATCCCTTGGTTGAAGTAGTAAGAGACATATCCTACCATCTTCCAGGTCTGGAAGTGGAGTTCCATAGGAAATATAATCGAATTCATCCTCATCGTCCATGACTGTTTTTCTGATTTTATGTGCAATTTACGTGTTGATTTTTAAAATGTTTATGTTTCTTTTTCTTTCTGAAAGTAATGTTAAACGTGTTTTGGCCGTCTAATTGTAGCTTTCATGATGAGCTTCAACATAGTCAATTGCGTCTCGTAATTCATAAATCCGGTCAAGTGACAAATAAAAAGTTCAAGGATCATTCTCTGTAAAATCGATAAATCGACAAATCGATGTACCGGATACTTTGCTCTTTATTTTCAAATTATATATGTATGTTTGTGATTTGCTAGTGTAAACTGGCCCACAACCTAACTAGTCCCACTTAGAAAATATCAAATAATTATAATTTACTTACATAAAATTTCATTTAAATACCCGTTTTGTCACTCCCCTCACACTGTCCCTGCATGCTTTTACAACTTTTAACGTCCTAAAAATGGCCGTTTTAAATATATAATCCTTTTTGGCGGGACTATTTATGGTTAATTAGTTTCTGTAGTTTCCGAAAATGTATCTGATGTTTTTCTACCATCAATAGTTTTATGTAATTTTATGAATATGTAATGTCCCTGGGTTATAGAGTCACTCCTATAACACTGCTTTAAAGTTCAATTAAAAACTTACTAGACGACTAAGAAATCGAATTTAAATTGGCATGTTATTCTCAAAGGATTGAGGCTTCTAAATCAGCCATCAGTTGTTTTGATCCATGAGTGATAACGTTTTTACAGTACTTTTAGTATTAAAAATATCATGGGAGTCTTTTACTGTCACTCACTCAATCTCATTCACTGATTATATTTAAGTGCAAGAATTTTTTTACTAGTCTCAAATTGTGGGCATTTAAACGTAGCAAAAGTCAAATAACACCTTTTTCAAAGAATTTTTTATAAGGTGTTATCACCAAGAGATTTATGACGAAAAACTGTAAAATAAAATGCGGTTGCAATTTTTTTAAGCCGCTCTTCTCGATCAAGAGTCGTTTACTCTAATCACGTCATAAGCATATTATACTTATTTGACACAATTTATTCCATTGAAATTATACTTGACAAAATGCCAATATTCAAGTATGGTCGGTGTCGACCTCATCACTTGACCAGGGTTCTAAATTACGAGGCTTGTATTGGCTGTGTAGAGTCAATATAAGTAAGATGCATATACTCGAAAATACTACGGATGATATCTGGTGTAAGCAAGCCTTGAGCCAAGCAATAAACCAGCTACACAAACCCATCCAATCAAAGTGTGGTTGTGGCCGTAACTAGATTTGTAGTTGATTAGGGACACAGTTCTAAATCTCCCAAAAATGTTGTACAGTTTCAATTAAAGTGGCTACAACTTAATTAAGAAATAGTAAAATAATTTTAAAATTGATTATAGATGTTTTAAAATAGATTATATTATTTTTGTAGAAAAATTACACATTAATTGCAACCACCATTCTTTCTATAAAATGCATATGTGTTATCACTCAAACTAAAATATTACAGCGAAATGCATCAAATATTGAAAGGAGTGCTCTTAAGTCAACTTTTTTGAAAAGGATCTCTTTATTGATTTTAATTTAATATTAAATCTTATCCACATTTATCAGGCGCCGGCTCGACTGTGGTTCTAAATTACGACGCTAGTCGCCAATTGGCCCTCATGTAGCTCTAGTTTGACGGTATTTCAAATTAACCCAACCAAACTTTCCCATTTAAAGAAAAACACCATGCGTAACTTTTGGGGCAAGTCAAAAAGGCATGCAATGTTTTCGGTGTCGCATGCGCATATATATTGTCTGTTGCGCATGCTCAGTATCTAAAGAAGTTTACGTCAGTTGTCAAGTATGGAAAATATGTATTTTTTTAAAAAAACATCATCAAATGGATCTGAACCATTTTTTTTACTATATATGAATGTGTGCCACGCATATAAAGAAAATTATTCAATAAGAAAAATATTTTTTTTCTTCAGTTTTTAAAAGTGCAATTTGTCCCATTTACAGAGAATGACCCTCAAATATTTATAAAAAAAAATCGATTTCCAGGTGGAAATTGATGATGAAGACTTTTGTCTGGAACACCTAAAAAAATATTGAAAATAGCTAAGTAAAACACTCTATACTATTCTTTTATTTATGGGGATAAGGTAAAGGTATATGTATATAATTAGATAACCAGTTATAAAATTAGCTGGAAAATTATCCTTATGTATTGCAGAAATAAAATCAATTCACAGACCTATGGGTAGCTGCCATAATTTTATTTAATGAGGCTCTAAACTTTGCAAAAAAACTCAACATTTCGTGCAATTTTGTGGCCTGAAACATGCCCATTGTATGCAAAATATTGCAGTAAAATTTCGAATATTTTTTAAACTAACTTTTATTGTTCCATAAATGTTTTGATAAAATGATAAAAATGTATGTATGATTTTTTTTGGATTTGTTTTCCCTAGATGAGCACTTATCAGCTGGAACTCATAACTTTACTAAGATTAGCAGCACATTAGACAAAGTATGCTTTACATATACTAGAAAACTTAAGGCATATTCTTGCATATCTTTTGCTGCAGCAAATGAGACCATAACTCTTAATACGCTTCTGATTTGAGAAGTGGTCAAATATTCAAATTGTTGGAAAAAATTTCTTTTATTTTTATCTATTTGTTCTCTCATTTCCTTCACTGCACTTTGGGGAGAAGATTTTATACTGGTTTGTTGCCCTTTTATAAAGATGTTATAAATAAACAGTTTTTGTTTGAATGTAAAACGTGTATTTTTTTTCTCTGAAAGTGCCCAGCCTGTTTCAAACAATTTTTTTTTCTGATGTATAGTTTTTAAGAGTTATGGTCTCATTTTCTGCAGCAAAAGATATGCAAGAAGACGCCTTAAGTTTTCCAGTATACGTAAAGCGTACTTTGTCTAATGTGCTGCTAATCTTAGTAAAGTTACGAGTTCCAGCGGTTAAGTGCTCATCTAGGAAAAACAAATCCAAAATAATCATACATATATTTTTATCATTTTATAAAAACATTTATGGAACAAAAAAAGTTAGTTAAAAAAATATTCGAAATTTTACTGCAATATTTTTGCATACAATGGGCATGTTTCAGGCCACAAAATTGCACAAAATTGAGTTTTTTTGCAAAGTTTAGAGCCTCATTAAATAAAATTTGAGCAACTAACCATAGGTCAGTGAATTGATTTTATTTCTGTAATACCTAAGGATTATTTTCCAGCTAATTTTATAACTGGTTACTTTTGTTACAAGCAGTTAAGGAGCTCTAAACTTTGCAGAAAACACAAAATTGCACGAAATAGTGAGCTTTTTTCAAAGTTTAGAGCCTCATTAAATAAAATTGGAGCAAATACCCATAGGTCTGTTTATTGATTTTGTTTCTACAATACATACGGATTATTTTCCAGCTAATTTTATACCTTTCCAATGTTGGCACAAGGAATAAATTACCTTGAAAGTCGTGCAATTTTGGATTTTCGGCAATTTCAAGGTCAAATATTTCTGCAACCAAAAGTTCAACCTCACATCACTAGCTATTTTTGAGTACTTCTCTTTAGTATGTATTCACTGGAATATATACACTTTTGGTTCACTGTTGGCACAAGGAAATTTTGAAGGTCAAAAGTTCAGAATTTTTTTTTTTCGAATAACTTTGAATGACCTTGGACCTTTGTGCCAAATGTCAACCATAAGTTTTTATGTCCTGTACTATGGAACAAGTAGAACACGAAAAAATTATCACTGCGATTTTTCACTCTTTGCACAAAAAGTATTGCCATATGGAAGTTGCTTCGGTTTTTCTTCAAAAAACGGACGATCTTCAACTTTGACCCCTCAAATCTTTAATAATAATTTTTTTTTTTGCAAAAACAAAAATACACGTGTCTAATACTTTTACATAAAGAACATACTCTGCAAATTTCAGCAAAATTAAAAATGTCAACTATCCCAACCTGCCTGTTGTGCCGATTTTTAAAAAAACTGGCTCTTAACTTGAATTTCTAAAAGTAAGGGGACGTACATAAATTACGTCACACAAAAATTTGACCCCTCCCTCCCCCTATGTCACGCTGCGTCACGTTTGATCGAACCCCTCCCTCTAAAATTACGTCACGTTGTTGCACCCCCTCCCCCCCCCCTTTAAGAAAAAGTTAATTTTATTATTTCCCTTTGTTTCTGAAATTTAAAAAAAAATGCATATATTTATATTTTTCAAAAAATTAATATGGAAAGAAAAAAATTTAAAATTTATCTCGGTTAAATAACTTATTCATAGGAATATACCAACATAGTATTTACATTTCCGTTGTCCAAGGTCTAACTAGCCATTCGCTAATGTCTTCTAAAAAAGGGGGTTTGAGAGTAATCGGAACTGTCTAGTCTATCTTTTGGTGTTCGTCCAGGTATCTGCCAGTCCTCTAATTGGTCAAGAGTGTCGCAATTTTGCGTGTTACGAAGTACCGTTACGAAAAGGTCTGTAAAATATAGGACACTAATAATGCGACGTTGTTGCATATAATAATCTCCCCATCCTCTTTCTGAAATAAAGTGTTTCTTATAAAAAAAGATTTCAAACTTTTTTTTCTCAAAAACTTTATTTTATATAAAACAGATTTTCCTTGCAAAATTAGAAATGTTCGAATCATTTCGTCACGCAAGCGATTACCATTACCCCTCCCCCCTCCATGTCACGATCCGTCACGTCGGCGCCTACCCCTCCCTCTGAGCGTGACGTAATTTATGTACGTTCCCTAACTGTGATTCGTTACTTTTCGTATTAAGTAACTGTAACAACGGTTACTTTTTTTAATTAAGTAACTATAACAGAGTTACTTTTTAAAAATTAACTTTCCAATCCCCAGTTTTATGCATTGGTATCGATTTTGCATATGTACAAAATATAAAAAGAATTTCAAAACTCAAAAGGAACGTCGTCATCGTAATTTCCTTTAGGGTAGAGCTAGAGATTTATAGAGTATTTTCCATTTTCCTTTTGTTTTCATTCATTTTTTTTAAATGGAAAATATGTACTGACATCAGATATCTATGTTTTTGCACAATTTGTCCATCTGATCTGATCTGTCTGTACGTCCATAGGCGGACATCTGCATATCTGTCTGTCGACGGTATCCCCATTAAAATTCTCATTTATAGATAGAATTTTTCCCATTTTGATTTAATAAAAATTAAATTATTTTTATTCATTTAAATAGCTGTTACCACATCAGCAATAAGAAACTTTATTTAATTTGAAGGAAAAAATATATTTTTTCATTTAAATCAGTTTAGATCAGTCATAATTTAAATGAAAGCCTTCAAGTCGAAATAAAAAATTATTCAAGCCTGCAATGGCTTCACTTGGCAAACTTATTTTTGCATTGGTTGGATGGGATTAGCATCACATTAGAGCTACTCATGAGTCATGGACTATTGGCGAGTTCAGATCTTTTAGTGTGAGCGTGAGTTGATAAATGCGCAGGTGAAGAATGTAATTTTTTCAATTAATTGTGCACATTTTGTGTCTTGCAATCGATTTAGGTTTTGTTTTAACAAAAACAGAAATGTCCGATTCTTTAGAATAAATAACGGCAGAAATAATCACTAGTGGGGAACTTATTTTTCACAGCTGAACAAAACTTTCAGTTTATATTACATTCCAACTATAGCTGCTGGCAACTATTTCGCCAAGCGTTTATTTGGGCTTAATATTAAAGCGATCAATTACTTAGCAAACCTGTTTTTGAATTGTTTTTTGACTTGGCAACAATTCTATCTTATTCCTATCTCTATGACGGGGCCACTTTTATTTGCGCCACCCTGTAAAAAATACAAAACAACTAAGAAATTGCAAACTTTATCGCGCGACTCCCTGATAGCTCCTTAAGTTACGAGAAAAATCATTGCGGGCTTACACTTCGACATTATTTTTTCTAGGAAAAATGAAATTTCAGATTATGCTATCATACGCTCTCCTGGCCTCGCTGCTGATGTGCTGTTGCCTGGCTGACAAAAACTCCACTGTTGATCAGCATCAGCCCACGAACGAAACGATGTCGAACACCACCCCCGCCGAATCTAACATGACCGTCCCGATCCTAATAATTGTAGAGGAGAACAACGTGAAGACTCAGTACGACACTGACGCGGACTACAGTGCTCGCGACGTCAACTATATAGTGATAGTGGTGAAGAAGATAATCAACATCACAGTCACCACTCACCCTTCCCGTTTGGTGTTCTGTGATTATACACCCTGAAATGTTAGTTGGTGTTAACAATGTGCAATCACTCAAGTGAGGTTTTATGATGGTACAGCTGGGGAAAAAAAACGATCCACCCTTCGTTTTTCGGCTGCTATTGGTCAAGGAATTTTGTGAAAGGTGTCATTTTTCAGGAAATAGCGTAAGGAATTGAGAACTGGCAACCAAAATTGTATAAGGGGTCGTCTACATATTAAAATGAGTACCAACTTTGAAAATTCCAATGGCAACACCCAATTTTTTTATATAAAAATGTTCATCATCTTCAAAATACCCTAGACCCAAAAGAAAAATTTAATAATTAGCTTTATTTGTTGAGATATAAGCATTCAAAGTTGAACGCCCATAATGTTAAAAAAGTTTCACAAACTTTTATTCATACCTCCACAAATAAAATGAATTAAACCAATTTTTTTTTCATTATATACTTCTTAATCTTCCAAAAACAAATCACACAAGTTTTTTCATCAATTTTTCATTATTATTATTTTTTATTTAAATTTAAATAAGAAAAAATAAAACATGAATATCCTAAGTTTTTGTTACATAAATTGATAAAGTAGATCAAGTAGAACCAAAATCCCGAATTTTTTAATTCAACAACAATTATTTGCCGAGTTATTGTAAAAATACTGAAAAAAACGAAATTTAGGGACCGTGTAAAAAATTACTCAGCACTCGATTTAAAAAAAAATTAGAGATTACTTATTTATTTACTTATTTAGTTAGTCAGTTAGTCAGTCGGTTAGTTAGTCAGTCGGTTAGTCAGTCAGTCAGTTAGTCAGTCCGTTAGTTAGTCAATCCATTAGTTGATCAGTCAGTTCGTTAGTCAGTCAGTTAGTCAAGCATTTAGTTAGTCAGTCAGTTAGTAAGTTAGTTAGTCAGTCAGTTAGTTAATGAGTAAGTCAGTTCACTGACTAACTAATTGACAGTCAGTTAGACTAAGTTAGTCAGTCCGAACTAACTAACGGAGTGACTAACTAACGGACTGACTAACTAACTGACTAACTGACTAACTAACGGACTGACTAACAGACTAACTGACTGACTAACTTACTGACTGACTAACTAACTGACTAACTGACTAACTAACTAACTGACTGACTAACTAAGTGACTGACTAACTGATTAAATAACTAACTGACTAAATAACTAACTAAATAAATAAATAATCTGTAATATTTAAAAAAAATCGAGGAAATGGACAAAAATCTATTTTCGGGATTTCAACCCATTCGAGATTTAGACCCATTCGGGATTTTGACTCATTCGGGATTTCGGCTTGTCGGGGTATGTCCCAGACCCAGTGCGCCGAAATTTAAACAAACTTTTTGTAGCAATATGAATGAAACAAAAATTTGCATAAAATGTAAAACATAAATGTAATAATCATGTTTGTCTATCTGATTGTAACTAATCGCATTTGAAAATCTGTTCGTTCTAAATAATCGTATGTGTGACTTAATTTAAAATTAAAACTTTTTCTCGCGTCCGCCCTTTATTTTATTTCTGAATTTTAAAATCAAAAATTTAAAAAAAAAGGGAAAAACATAAAATAATCACAATATTAGTGAAAAGGTATAATTCTAGCATCCTTTGGCGAGATTATGGTTACCCTTTTGTTAGCTTGTCGTTTCGAAAAGACACCCTAAATATTACCTTTTTCAATTTGGAGATTTCCCCCCAAACGAGTTCAAATTTAATGCTTTAATATCTCAGCAAATAATGCAAAATGAATAATTCTTTTTTATACCTGGGGTATTTTGAAGGTGCTGAACATTTTTGTGTAAAAAAAAACTGGGCGTTGCTATTGGAATTTTCAAAATTGGTACTCATTTTAATATGTAGACGACCCCTTATACAATTTTGGTTGCCAGTTCTCAATTCCTTACGCTATTTTCTGAAAAATGACACCTTTCACAAAATTCCTTGACCAATAGCAGCCGAAAAACGAAGGGTGGATCGTTTTTTCCCCCAGCTTTACGTGTTTATAAATGTTGTTTGATGTTAATGGTAATTTTGTACTCTGGTAGAAAAGGGCTTACCTTACCAGCAATGATGCAGTCCTGAGCCTTCCATTTTCCATATATAGCCTACGGTAGACAGATATGCGACAAAAAGAAAACGCGCCAAAGAGAGAAAAAAAAACCCTATATTTTATATAGAAACTATTTCATATAAAAAAAATCGTTCGGTTGTGTTCTTCATTGTTTATAAATACATGTAATACATAATTTTAAAAGTATCGCAGTATTCATGATCAATTTTTCTTTCCTTACAACCTCAACGAGAAAGAAAACCGACATGCCCTCCCTCTGTCACTTTTGACAAATCTCGATAAATCATTCGGTCCAACTTCGCTGTTAGCTCCAACATACTCTGGTGCAACTTTATTTCTGAGCAACCTAATATTTTGTATCACTTTTAATTGGTGTTGCTGTTTATTTCTCACCTAACAGCGATTTTTTAGAAAAGCTAATATATAAGTTGATAAGCATTTTTTCTACCTAGGTACAGAAATATGCACCGCTTTTCATTTGTAATATTACGAAAGATTTTTTGGGTTGGTTGAATAAAAGAAGCTACTAATTTCTTAATGACACTCCAAGTCATGGAACTGAATAAATTGTGAATATGTTCAATTGTTATAAAATTTTCGAACTCTTGAAGCACTATTTAATTTACCCTTTATAAAAACAAAAAATAAAAAAACAAGTCGGTTAGGAGTTTCTAAATTGCCAACAATATACACAAAAATAGATCAATTTTAAGGTTAAAAAAAATCAAAACATCTTAATATTTTTTAATTACTTAAAGTGATTTCTGAATAACTTTTTGTTTTCTTTTACAGACAACAAATTAGTAGTGTTATTTCTAATATTATCATTTGAAATGCTCATTTGTACACATTTTTAAATGTCTCTAAGGGAATTTTCTTCATTTCCTGATTCTACTTACTTATCAATTTCGCAATATCTGAATCCTGAAATGGAAATATTGTAAATAGTTCCTATTCCACTCATTGAAGAAAAATTGCACTTGAAGCAGTTACATACATGTACACAAAAAAAAGAACGTCAGCATTTATGGCTTTCTCTGGTTCAGTGATTGGCATCCACTGCTTATTTTTAAGGATGGACAACTTCAGAACTTCTTCTGAGTTCTTATTTATTTCGGGAAGTTCCCCAAACAATCAAAATGGATTTAATTAAATGTTTATTAGTTCTTTGTCAGTTGCACTATTTGAATGGGAAATTGAGAAAACCAAATAGTTGGAACACTGAAGAGGGTTTTTTTTTACAAACAGTACAGAAAAAGCAAAAAAGTTGTTTTCAGAACATTTGGTATGTTTTCAGAACATTTGGTATACATTTTACAGATGGTGTCCCACAGGTTTCATTGACTGTTGTATTTTTAATTTTATTGTTATGGAATTTTCACTTGAACTGCATAAAAGAACTCACTTTTTAGTTAGTATACCAATACAACCAAGAGAAGATAATTATAACTTAAAATAAATATTTCGTAATTATTGATGTGTATATTGATTGCCAAGTATTTTGGCTATCAGATAAGCTTTTAGCTGCCACTTAATTAGAAAGGCGTTTTCTTTTGTGGCTTATTATATTTTGTCTCACAGAATCTCAGAATTTTTTTTTGGTCTGTTACTAAAATTTCACGACATGAAATGCAAATAAATTAAGTTTTTTGCAGGAATAAGTACCACCATAGACACTTATTTCTGAAATAGCTAACAATTTTTTCATAAAATTTTAGTTTATGGAGGAAAAAGACTAAACCAATTCCAAACTGGTAGCAGACGATCTGGAGGCTCTTCTACACTCAGGTCTTCCAACCATACTCGCTGGTAATCTCAATGCTAAATCCGATACCTGGGGCTGCAGGGCTAATAATGTCAATGGAAAGACTCTTCAAAAATTCACTTTAAATAAGCGCATTACTTTAATTGCTTCTGATGAACCTACGCACTTTCCAGGCACTTTATCCCATAGGCCTGACATTTTAGATATCATGCTTCTTAAGGGAATTCCAAGCTTTCCTACATTAAAAGTACATAGTTCCTTGTCTTCCGACCACAGTCCGGTAACTTTCTCTCTATATGGCCTCACACAATCCCCTGAATCAATCAGATTTACTACAAACTGGGAAAAGTTTCACTCCATCTCAAATGACAGTATCAAAATCAACCCTCCACTTCAAACCATAGACCAAATCGACACTGCTATAGAGGATCTTGTATTTAAAATCAAAAATGACATTGACAATAGTTCCAGACCAATAAACCATAGCAACAACTATAAATTACCCCAGGAAATTAGAGATGAAATAAAAAACAAAAATAAACTTAGAAAAGTTTACAAAATAACCAGACAATCGGAGGATAAAAGCAAGTGGAACGAAGCATGTAGGCGAGTCAGAGCAATTATTGCTGACCCCAAACAAACAACTTGGGAATGTACAGTTATGAAATTATCCACCCAAAATAATACAGTCTGGAAATTGGCCAAAGCATTAAAATCTAATCCTCAAAATATTGGCCCACTCCAAGGCCCAAACAAAATAGCTTACACAGAAAAAGACGTGGCAGAAGTACTTTCAAATAGCCTTCATAACCAGTTTTCACCCCATGACAATCCAATAAATAATGATATGGTCGACAATGTTACAGAAGAGGTTCATCGATACCTAAGCTCCAAACCCAATGCAACTATTCTAGAAACTTATCCTGAGGAAGTAGCACACATTATTAAAACCCTTGATTCTAAAAAGGCATCTGGATACGATATGATTTCTAATAAAGCCCTAAAAAATCTATCCCAAAAGGTCATTGTAGTCATCACGAATATTTTTAACGCATGCCTCCAACACAACTACTTTCCGACTAAATGGAAAAAGGCCATTATAATACTTTTTAAAAAACCTGGCAAAAGCCCACTTGCACCTGGTAGCTACAGACCAATTAGTCTCTTACCCTGCTTAGCAAAAGTACTTGAAAAAATTATTCTGACTAGATTAAACACTTTCTTGGACACCAATAAGATTATCAGTCTCAATCAATATGGTTTTAAAAAAGGACATTCAACAACACACCAAGTTCATAGAATAGTAGAATAATTGGAAATGCCTTTAACAACAAAGAAACAGTGGGAGCCGTGTTTTTAGACATTGACAAAGCTTTTGATATCCTCTGGCATGAAGGCCTAATTATTAAACTTGTCAAACAAAACATACCAAAACCTCTAATTCATATCATTAACTCTTTTCTCACAAACAGATGTTTCCAGGTTAGAATCAATAATACATTGTCCAAAGTCTTAACCATTAACGCCGGAGTCCCGCAGGGAAGCACCCTGAGTCCCACCCTATTTAATCTGTATATAAACGATTTCCCAACTCAGACAGACTGTATTACTGCCCAGTTCGCGGACGATACGGCCATACTAGCCAAATCTAAACATGGTAATATAGCCTTTGACAAATTACAAACAGCTCTATATTTAATTGAAACTTGGTGTGAAGATTGGAGAGTCAGAATTAATGCACAAAAGAGTGTCTCAGTCCTCTTTAGAAAGCACAAAACATTGACAAATTGCGACACCGATCTTGAGATCTTTAATACTGATATCAAAAATGAGCCACATACCAAATACCGCGGAGTACATTTGGACAATAGACTCAGCTTTAAAGAGCACATTAAGCAAACAATAGCTAAAGCCACAGGTGCCAGCGTCAGTCTAAATCCCATCATTGGGAAACACTCCAAAATGTCCATTAACAACAAGGTTCTACTTTATAAGTCCATGATAAGGCCAATTTTACTCTACGCCTCTCCAGCGTGGGCCGCTGTTCGCAAGACCCACAGACACAAACTACAAATATTTCAAAATAAAACCCTGAGAAGAATGACAAATGCTCCTTGGTATGTGCGAAATAAGATCCTTCACAGAGACCTAAATATAGATTTTATTGACTCAGCAATTCTTTCTGCTTCACATAATTACAAGACCTCTATTGATAAATCTGCATATGAGAACCTTAAAGACATTATCTCTTACGATCATTTAGTTGAACAAAAATACAAACGTCCATGCACCGTTCATCACGACCCTTCTTGGTAATACCGTTATGACAGTTAAGTTTTTCCTTAACTAATATTATTTTTACCCTGACGACAAGTTTCACTTTGACTAGCATTGTTATATCCACTGCTTGACGATATGTGTTCATTGTCCTTTTTGGTGTTCATTTTCATCATTGTTTTATTTTAGACAAGCCTATCGCTTTGCCCTGGGGTCTCTCCTACGGGTTTTCCACATTATTTTTATATGGACTTTTAGTTTACTTTTGGAAATCACAGACGCTCTCCCATTTTGGGGTATCTTAGATGGAGAAGTAAGGACGCTTCTCGTCGATACTTCGTATTGTTAATTCGATCTCCGATCTCCGACTAAAGTTTGAAAAATTATGGTAAGTGTATTTATTCAATGTCTACTCTGCTACCGATATTTTGTTAAACTGTGGTTTGATATTAAAGTCAAAGTACTGTTTAAAGCCCTTGGAAATCTGATTATGATAATCTAAAAATAAATCTTCAATTAAATAAACTTCATAGCAAAAAGCGATGATAAAGAGTATTCTGACCACTCTGTTACGATAGAAAAAGAAACCGCCAATTCTTTGATGAGCATATATATAGTGTGTCTCAAAAGTTTAGACAAAAAACATTTTGAGTCACAAAATTTCACTGAAAAGGTTTATTTAAAAATTTTTTTGGTAGTATGGATGAGGCAAGTATATATAATTAAAAATAGCATGAATCACAAAGAAATCAACCAATAATAAATATTAATTGAATTAATTGTAAAAAGTTACCAAAAAATCTGTCTCATAAATATAGACAAAATCGATTAAATGTCATTTAATGATCTAATTTCGCATTTTTTTGGCTAGAATTCTATTTATGTTTGATATGATGAATTAAAAAACCCATTTTACCGTTGAATTTTGACCATTTTGTACCATTCCTGGTCCAATTACATACCAACAGCCAATATAGCCGTTTTAGCTTTTTTAAGGGTAAATATTGTTGGCGATTTGCGTAATACATATCCTAATTAAATGTAAATAACGAATATATGCTTAAAAAATAGTACCGATAAGTTTTGCCACCGATTCGTGCATTTGAAGACATGTAATGACGCATTTTCTGGTAAAAAACGGCATTTTTGAAAATTTAAAATATCCAAAAAGACCAAAAAATGGTCTGTTGTGCACCTTAACACGATGTAGAGTTTGCCTCTCCTTCAAAAAAGCCAAAAAAGTCCCAAATTTTAACCCAAAACCACCCCCATAAGATTCGATATTTCTCCTCAAATTTGCTTTTCTCGAGTTTGGAAACACCGGTTTTTTTTCAAACCGGTGAAAAAGAATCAGTTTAACCGATAAGAAAAAAACCGGTGTAAGGATACTCAAAAACCGGTTTCAAAAACCGATTCTTTAAAAACATGAATGAATGCACACGTTTTCGGCTGTCTATTTCTTGCCTCCTTCAGAAGCTTTAACACAGTCAATAACGCCTCGTAATTTAGAACCTAGTCAAGTGACGAGGACGACACTTGAGTAGGCACCCAACGCAACCGTTAAATTGATTGAATATTTGAATATTAAGAATTTCGTTCCTCGAATATTACAAATCTAACTTCGAAATGCGTGAAGTTAAATAGTGCGATAAATATTTTTAGGCACAAATTACGAGGAAACGCCTCGTGATTAGGGAAAAGGTTAGGCGTAAAAGTCACCACAGTTCTTAATACACTATCACTCTTGATTTGCTCGAAGAATGTTTAATTATATATATAATAAAAATATTTTTTATAACTCGAATGGAGTTTCCAATTAGTAATACTGATCTTGGTTGTAAAGAAGCATAATCACTGTCATGAAAAGTTACTCTGTTGTGTGATGTTATGCAAAGTCAACCAACCCTCCTGTGGAAATCCGAAAATTTTGTAATCTAATATCTAATGTAGTCGTTTCCGGCTTCGCCTATTTCTAGCCTTATTTACAGCCAATTACGCCTCGTAATTTAGAACCTTGGTCCAGTGGCGAGGAAGCTTTCGGCAATCCGAAATAGTTTTGGCAATTAAGATTTATATTTAGTCTAGTTTGAATTTTGGTCTAGTTTGAACTACACCAGGGCTATTGGCGACGGGCGTCGTATTTTAGAACCACAGTCAAGTGACGAGCCGGCACCTGAGTAGGCACCCAACGCAACCGTTAAGGGCGGCATCGTACGCAGCGTTAAGACTTTGAAGGATATTTAATGTGCACTCCCTCCACATGGGGTATTATTCGTCGGAGATTTTGGCTGCACGGGCCGTTTATAGGTCGGCAGTTATTTTGGCGATGCCCGCCGGACACGAACCTGTGACCTTCCGCATACTAGGCGAATGCCCAACCGACTGGGCTCCCCACCCCGTTCTACACGAGGGATATCGGCCTAAAATATTTATCGCACTATTTAACTTCACACATTTTGAAATTAGATTTGTAATATTCGAGGAACGAAATTCTTAATATTCAAACATTCAATCAATTTAACGGTTGCGTTGGGTGCCTACTCAGGTGCCGTCTCGTCACTTGACTGTGGTTCTAAAATATAATGCCCGTCGCCAATAGCGCTGGTGTAGCTCTAGTGCGACGATAATTCATATTAAACTAAACCCGACTGCGTTAGCGCACGTTGTCGCTCTAAGTTCCGTTGGGTGCCCGCTCAGGTGTCGTCCTCGTCACTTGACTGGGTTCTAAATTACGAGGCGTAATTGGCTGTGTTAAAGCTCCTGAAGGAGGCAAGAAATAGGCAGCCGAAAACGTGTGCATTCATTCATGTTTTTAAAAAAATCGGTTTTTGAGTATCCTTTCACCGGTTTTTTGCATATAGGTTAAACCGATTCTTTTTCACCGGTTTGAAAAAAACCGGTATTTTCAAACTCGAGAAAAGCAAATTTGAGGAGAAATATCGAATCTTATGGGGTGGTTTTGGGTTAAAATTTGGGACTTTTTTGGCTTTTTTGAAGGAGAGGCAAACTACATCGTGTTAAGGTGCACAACAGACCATTTTTTGGTCTTTTTGGATATTTTAAATTTTCAAAAATGCCGTTTTTTACCAGAAAATGCGTCATTACATGTCTTCAAATGCACGAATCGGTGGCAAAACTTATCGGTACTATTTTTTTAAGCATATATTCGTTATTTACATTTAATTAGGATATGTATTACCCAAATCGCCAGCAATATTTACCCTTAAAAAAGCTAAAACGGCTATATTGGCTGTTGGTATGTAATTGGACCAGGAATGGTACAAAATGGTTAAAATTCAACGGTAAAATGTATTTTTTAATTCATCATATCAAACAGAAATAGAATTCTAGCAAAAAAAAATGCGAAATTAGATCACTAAATGACATTTAATCGATTTTGTCTATATTTATGAGACAGATTTTTTGGTAACTTTTTACAATTAATTCAATTAATATTTATTATTGGTTGATTTCTTTGTGATTCATGCTATTTTTAATTATAGATACTTGCCTCATCCTTACTACCAAAAAATTTTTTAAATAAACCTTTTCAGTGAAATTTTGTGACTCAAAATGTTTTTTGTCTAAACTTTTGAGACACACTATAGCGTACCGTATTCTTAACTACGAACTAATATAACATAAAAGTTTTGATTGCTTCGAAATTTCAGATGACATGGCTACTTATTCGTAACTAAGAACAATTGCGAGTCACAAGTTGATTGAATATTTGATTAAATAGAAAAACTAATAATAATAATCGCATTTTTTTGAAATTATCGGAGTCTACAATTACGATAGTCTTTTTTTATAGTTATTGTTTGGTCGGTCTGATCAACGTATGTGGCCCAGAAGGGTTTTTACATATTTTTTTTATCAAGAAAATAATCCCTTAACTATAAAAGAGCTTATAAAATAATTTACTCTATTAAAAAGTATAGGTTGTAAAGAATAAAATTACCATAAATATGTCTATATAAACAATCTTACCTGTGAAGTATCACAGATTCCTTTTTAATTTCAGTTTACAATTTATAAACTGTGCAAAAATTAAGCATCTAACATAGATAAAACGAATGGAAGCAAATATTTCTAATTTAAATCTAATTTTTGGGTCTAATTGAAATCTAATTTTCTAATTTAATTAATTTTTCTAATAATTGAAATCCCTTCTGGGCCACATACGTTGATCAGACCGACCCCATACAATAACTATAAAAAAGACTATCCTAATTGTAGACTCCGATAATTTAAAAAAAAATGCGATTCAAGCAACACATCCATCAGAAAATTTCGCAGCATATCTTAGGATAAGTAATATGTAGAAGAAACGAACGACTAAACGCAAAAAGCTAAAAATTAGCGCCTGCAAAAACATTAAAACGTAGTTCAAACGAAGGAATTAGGAACGCTGCTGTCTTTAAAATATTTTTACTGTAGAAAATTTCCAATTGAAAGCGTTTTGAGTGTGGTGTCTGTACGTAGATTTTATCTACGTCCATTAAATAACTATCGGTATAATAACATTGTGTTTAGTGCAAAATTTTGAATTGAGAAATAAATCATTAAAATTTTTTTACAGATTTTGTGGAGTTTCATTAAATAAGATAATTCTTTAGGTAATAATAACAAATTTTTCAAATAAAACCTTTCAATAAAAACGTTTTTTGTAACAATTTGAAAGTTGGAATTGTAACATTTTTTGAGAATGACCCATACTGCATTCTATATCGAATGGTCGTTTTTATTGGCGCTTAAAAAGCAACACATCCATCAGAAAATTTCGCAGCATATCTTAGGATGAGTAATATGTAGAAGAAACGAACGACTAAATTCATCCGAAATTTCAGAAATCCAAGGACAAAGTGTTATTTTTCCGTACGTAATTTATTTTATCAAGAATTTCAGGATATCTACTTTTCCCTGCCTATAAATAAAAATGATCGTCTTATAAATTTCGTTCGTGTGATAAGTTTAATTGTGCAGTTATAGAGTACAAGGTCAATATTACAAGACAAAGTATTTCAACCCAGGAAATAATAACAAACTATTATCTAAATCCAGTTTAATAAATCAATAAAAATATATACAAAATTAATACCACATTTAAAAGTAGATAACTACAAGGAAAAGCATGGACTAGCTACACAAATTCCATATACAAGCAGTGATTATGATACAAATGTCTACATCAATAAGTACAGAATACTCTGATTAGTTGAGCTTATCATAAGAAGCCGCCTTTTTAGACCAAGTTCTAGAGAAGTGAAATTACAAACTATATACTCTTATTCTCTTATAATGGAAATTGCTAAGTTGGATCAATTAATCCAAATCTACTGTTACTGTACAATTTTTTATAAGCACATTTAGAAGAACTTTCTGATTGATAAAAAAAATGAATCAGTAGTAATTCCTCATTAGTAATCCTCATTAAGTTCTGTTCAGTATTAGTGAAATGTTAGTTTTTTTTTACTCTCACTATGAATAATTTAGAAACAAACCACAGCAAAAGCATATGCCTAGACAGAAACTAATTATAGCATGCTAAGTGGCAATAAGGACTAAATTAATGGCTTTCACAAAAGAGAGAGGGTTTTCTAGTTAACACAAAAAATAGAATATAAGCGCTACACTAAATAATTTATAATAAAACTACATCAACATATTTTAAGTTACAATTAAAAAGTACAATTAAGCTTCTGTCGCCAAAAGATATATGTGTTACATTAATAACCAAAATCAGTTCATAAGTGTCCGATTAAACCACCGAATTTATCACTCGTATTAAAAAGGGCAAACCCAATTACCCTCTAGCTGGTGTTAAGTTTGAACTAGTATTTCTCAAAGATTTTCTCAAAGACTTGGCTGCACTTTTCCGCTTTAGTTCCGTTTGGGATATTCTTGTACCTCCACGCTTCTTGGTGGCAAGAACAGAACTTCGGAAATTATATCTTGCTGTCCTGTCCAATTCTGAAGCGAAGGTCGTATAGGTTGTACCGTTGAGCTTACTGGTCTCAGGTTTTTCTGCTTTCGGTGGCTTGGCAGACGTCTGCTGATTTCTTTCCCTCAAAATATTCTGCTCTGGCTTTGGTGGCTTTTGTGCACTTTGGAACAGCTTGCTGGTCTTCATAGCCATTTTCGCCACCGTGCTGGGAACCGCCCTGGAGCGGTTTGCAACCGGAGTGCGTAAAGCAGATACCGCCATTGAGGATTTGAACAATTTACTCGGGCAAGACTTGGTAGATTTCATCAAAAGAGTCCTCTTCAGAGGGGTTCCAATGGTGGCTTCGTTGCCCAACTGCAACAAATGCTTGTTATGACGCTCAGTCTTCTCTTTTTCTTTCTGGTTTGTTCCGTTCGGCAGGATTTCAGGAGTCGTAACAAACCAGTGGGCCGAACGACTGGTTGGTTACGAAACTCCTGAAATCCTCACCATAGTAAAGAAAACTGAAGCCATCCTCAGCGGCTTCCAGCTCTTCGATATCTTTGAAGATGTTTTCCTCCAGGGCAGGCAAGTCCTTCTGCAGCTTCTTTCGCTCCCTTATTGTAAAAATAACATATATATATATAGTAAAAGTAAAAACTATAGCGACACCTGGCGCAAAAATAAAAGGAAAAAAATAAATTTGCATTTTACCAGTTCTTTGGTGATGCCAACAAACTCCCCCTTGGGAAGATGCAAATTGAACACAAAAAAGGAAACCTTAATCAGTCCAACTTGAACTAGGGTCCCACAATAAATTGGTTTCGGGAAAACCCGTTTTTAGTACAAAATCTGCAAAACATTTTATAAAGTAGTACATTTGAATTAACTTTTTTACTTTTTCTAAATGAGATCTCTAATGAAATTTAATTTTTTAAAACTAACTTTGCCCTAGTTTTAACAAAAGCTTAGCGCCTTGCACCAATCTATTGCGGCTTATTATCACAAAATATTTAAAATAGGATATTTTTTAAATATTTTGAACATTTTAAACTTTTTCTAAAAAAATTACAAACCCCAAATCAATTCTTAGTGCATCAGCAATTGAAAAAAAGTTCAACTTCACAAGTAACATCCCCTACCGATTTTTGCTTATTTGCTTTCCAAAAAAATTAAAAGACTTGCTAAACTAATAAACCTGACCCGGAAAAAAGACTTTTTCCCCCTTCGCATTTCCCCAACTTGAATCAGCATGAACACTAATATGATCAACACTTTTGTTTTTTAAAATAAAACCGATCTTTAGAACCTTGCAAGTATCTTAGAACCTCTTTCAATTGCATTAATGACGCTTTTCAGGTTTTTGGGTTTTTTGGCAATAAATAACAACAAAACTTAAAACGGGACGGTCATTTGCAAGATACGACAATTCACCGATCAATTCTAAATACTTAGTTTTTCAGCAATTCTTCCGTATCTCTGAATTTTTCTTGTGATTTAGAAAAGGAACTTTAACAGATTTCAATCATCATCCATATTTTTCTAGTTTTTTTTCTATATACTGCTTTTGAGAAATTCCAATTCCATTCTCATTTATGCTAATTTCTAAAAACCCAGAAAATTTACCAGTTTTAGTAGTTTTCGTTAACTTCAAAATGATTTTTTGCAGCTTGCAAAATAATATCGTTACTTACATTTATCACTGCAAAAAAAAACCAAAAAAATCATCTACATTAAAATACCAAAAGAAAAAAAACAATTCGGATCATCTAAAAAAATACACAATTACAGAAAGCCCAAATTGTTTGAGTCTAAATTTAATAGTACAGTTTTTCAATTTGGATTCCAATTTCTTCCGGACTGGGCAATCCATAAAAAACACGCTTAAAATTTACAAACCTTATCCTCCCGTTTCAAATCCCGGAGGAGTTGACATGATACAGTTTCCCTTTCAAATCACTGTGTAAATAGGCCCCGTTGAAAATATCAAAAACTGAACAATCAAATTATTTTGCAGCTAATGACAGCAACAATTTTGAAAGTTCTATATTAAAAAAACTGAGAATAACTTCATCGTAATCCAAAGATTTGATTTGATTAAATGCAGATGCAACAAGACGCGTTTTTAAACTTAAGCCGTTTGTATCTTTTTTAACATTAAACCCACTTACTTTTAAAATTTTTTGAAATTTTTAGGTTTACAACTATTTCCCACACGTTAGTTTTCTAGCGATTTTAATTCCCGTTTCATTGCATTGAAACCAATCGTTCGAATTTCTATTGGACATAGCTTCTCGTGTTATTCGGTATGTCCCATTACTAGAGATGTTAGTTTGTTTTTAACCTTTCTGTCGTCTCACGCCTTCATATAACAATTTTTGCTCATGTTCAAAAACTGTTGGCGATGTATTTCCTGGCTTTTACTTTTGTCATTCCGAGTGGTTTTACCACGCGTTTTTTTCGATCATTTTTTGGGAATGGGTTCGGGTAGGTTAGATTTTTGTTTTATAAATTTTTAAAATTTTTTTTTTTTTTGGGGATTTTCCCCTTAAAACCCCGCCTAAAAAAAACCTTTAAAATTAAATTTTTTTCTAAAAATCCCAACTTATAAAAGGGGAAGTTTTTTTTGGGGTTCGAACCTTTTAGATTTTAAAATTAAAATTTTTTCCCGGCCGTTTTCGATTACGGGGTTTTTTCCCTACTTATAGATACGTAACTGTCTTTCGGGGAAAAAACCAATCTAAAAACCATTTTCCCAGGTATTTCCCCTTTTTTTCCCCCAGACACTTTGGGTTTTTATGATAATAAGCAAAAGAAACCAAACATTTTTAAATTAAAAACCCTTGGGTTTTTTAATTTGGAAAAAAAAAAATCGTACGGGTTTTTTTTTGGTTTTTCCCCAGGAGTTAAGTTAGATACGTGGGTATAAAGAAAAGGCTTCCCCCCCCAAAATTTTTTAAGGGGGGTCCCCCCTTTTGTAAATTATGTTTAGCCCCCATCGCAAAGTACCAAAAGGGGTCTTTCCCCTTTTTCCTTTTTCAAAAAAGGGGTTTTTAAGGAACACCCCTTTTAATGAATTCCCCCCCATTTTTTCAAAAAAGTTTCAACTCATTTTTTAAAAAAATTTTCACCCCCTTGTCAGATCTAAAAGGGTTTTTTCCGTTCCCCCCAACAAGTCTCATACGGATTTAAATCCCCTTTACGCGTTGTTTTCCCCTTTTACTTTTTTTTTTTTAAAAAAATATTTTGAAAACATTCCAGAATAGTCATCTACAATAAAAAAAATATTTTTAAAAACCTTCCCCTAAAAATTTTAAAAAGGATTTCCCCAAACCCCCCAAACTCATGAAAAAAAATTTTAGCACGGGGTTTTTTTTGGGGGTTTGAGTAATTAAAATTTTGGGGGTTTTTTGGAAAATTTTCTAACATTTTCCTACTTCAAAAAAAAAAAGTTTTTTTTTTTTTAAAAAAAAGGGGGGAATTTTTTATTTAAAATTTAATTTTACCTTTTATTTAATTTTGTCATAATGAAAAAAGGCAAAAATCGTCTATCCCAAAAAGTCCACTCGTTTTAATGTTAGCAAAAAATTCATTCTTTTTCCCAAAAGGGTTTTTAGCATTTTGGTTAAAATTTTTAAAAAATTAAAGCTTTTTATTTTTTTCTTTAAGAATAAAAACCCATTAGTATTATCGGTAAAAAACATAAAAGGTTTTTTTTTTGGGGCGAAATTTTTTAAACCCTTTTTTTTAATTTAAATTTTTTAACGTTTTGAAAATTTAAAAATTTAATAGGCACATAAATAAAAAATTTAAAAATACCCAAAAAAATTTGTCTTTTTTTTTTAACCCCAAACATTTCCTTTTCCTTTTTGTTTTTTTTTTTTTTTTTAGATCAATACCACAAATTTTAATTTGTTATCCCCTATTTTCAAAATTAAAAAACCTTTTTTTAAATTAAAATTAAAACCTTGGGGGGTGTTGCCCCCCCCGGGCCATTATCCAAACGTCAAACATAGAAGCTGGGAAAAACCCTTTGGGAAAAACCGGGCAAAGCGGAGTTTCCCCCCCAACCGCGTGTTTTCCGGGGGGTTGTCACCCCAAAAAAAATTTAACTTCGGGGGGTTTTAGTTGGGGCCCGGGGAAACTTCTGCTGGTTCGTCGCTTTGTGCACGGGGTTCCAGACCCCGCCCCCGTTTTCCGAGCAGTAAAAGGGGGGTCTTCTCGGATCTTCTAACGGGAAAAACTTGGCCCCCCTCCTTGGGCTGGATCCACTTCCCTTGAAAAACGCTTTTTTTTTTCCCCACGTAAAAGGCTCCAAAAAGGCATCTAGAGATTTTGGGGTTTTTGGGGGTTCAGAATCTTTTCGAAAAAACCCGCGAACTTTCCATTGAGGGCCCCCAACACAAAAAAAATATAGTTTCGACTGGGGTTTTTATAAGTCCGAGGCTTTCCCCCCTTCGTAACCCTTTTCCCTTTGCTCGTGCGCGTAATCGTTGGCGGGTTTTTCCCGGGGCCCTCATTTTAAAAATTTTTAAAACCCTTGGCTGGGGGCTATCTTTCTATCATTTTCCACCCCGTACGTCCGGGGTTTTTTTTTTTTCCCATAAAAAATTTAAACCCCTTTTTTCCATACCGTACTGGGAACCCACTTCGGGAAAAACGAGGGGTTTAAATTGGGGACAAAATTTTGAGTTTTTTTTTAGTCCAGTCTTTATAAAAGGTTTTTGTCGTCTACTTGGGGGGTTCCCCCTTTTTTTTTACGTCGGAAAGTTTCCCCCCTTAACGATAAAAAAAGCTTTTAAATTTTAAAATTACCAAAAATTGGGGGTTTTGTCCATTTTTGGAAAAAAGGGGAAAGAAGGGGGCGTTATCAAAGACTAAGAATTTTTTTTAAATTTATTTGAATTTCTAGAGTAGCCCGAGCCCCAAAAAATTTTTGGGAAAAAAAAACTCAAAAACCTGCGGAAAACCCGGCGCCCCCGCTACCACATGAAGGCCGTGGTAAAAATTTGGGGGAAAGGAAAAGACACCATTTTTAATTAAACGAATACAAAAATTTAAAATTTTTTTAAAAAAAAATATATTTATAGTAAAAAAAAAAAAAATATAGCGACAAAACCGGCGCAAAATAAAAAAGGAAAAAAAAAAATTTGCATTTTACCAGTCTTTGGTGATTTTAAAAAAATTTCATCTACCAAAGGGGGAAAGGGGGAAAAAGGAAAACTTTTGCTGCAATTTTTTTTTGTTTTAATTTTTATTTCTTTTTTTTTTATTCAGTTGGGGGGGAGTTTCTTTTTTTTTTTTATTAATAAATTTTTAAATTTTTTTTTCGAACTAAAAAATAAATCACGAGCAGATGATAAATAATTTTTTAAAAATTAATTTGCGAAAAAATTTTTAAAGGAAATGTTGTTTTTTTTTTTTTAGAATTTTTAAATTAAAGCGGGGGGTTTGCTTTTTTTTCGTTTTTTTTTTCTAATGTGAAAAAAAAAAATCTAACCCCAATTTTTTTTAAAAAATGACAAAAAAGGGGTTTTTAAAAAATTTATTTTTCCAAAATTTTTATTTTTTTTTACAATTTTTTTAAAAAATAGCAAAAAGATGCATTTTTTATACCTCTGAGGGTTTACAGGGTATAAACCCGTCACCTGTCGGGGTTTTCCAGCAACACTTTTTAATTTTTTTTTAAAAAAAAATTAAAAATTAAAAAATTTTTTTTAATTTTTAAAAATTTAAAAGGGGCATGGGGAGTTTTTTAAAAAACTTCTCTATAGAAAAAAAATTTTTTTAAAAAAAATATTTAAGACTTTAAATTTTTTTGGTTTAAAAAAACCTTTTTTTTTAAAACCCCCAAAAAAGGGCATTGAAAACAAATTTACACTTCAGCAAATTTTTTTTTCCCCCCGGGGGAGGGACATACAATACTTTCAAACGGGTTTTTTAAATTTTTAAAAAAAATAATAAAATTTTTTTTTTTTAAAAAAATTCAAACATTAACTTTCAAAAATTTTGGGTTTTTATTTTAAAATCAAGTTAAAAGAGCAACAATAAAAAAAAGCACACACATCAAAAATGAAATCTGTTTTTTAAAAAAGGTTTTTTTAAAAAAAAAAAATTTTTGGACAAAAAATTTTGTTTTGTATAGTCCCTCAGAGTTATTTAGTCTTAATTTGGTTAATCATTTCTTGACCCAGTATTTTTAAAAACCCCAAAAAAACACCCATTTTGATACAAAAAAATTTTACAAAAAAAATGGGGCATCATTTAGTGGGGGTTAGCCACGTCTCCTGAAACAAAAGAAACGATTGCTAACTGTTTTTTTAAAATGCCCTTTTTTTGGGGCTTAGGAATAAAAGTTGGAAAAAAACCCCAAAAAATTTTTAAAAAAACACACACAAAAACAGTAGAAAACAGAGGAAAATTGTATTTTTTAGAAAAAAAGGGGGGTGTTTTTTTTTTTTAAAAAATTTTTTAAAAAAAGATGGCTTTTTTTTAAAACTAATTATTTTTTTTTTATAAAAAAGGTAAATTCCCCAGCTGAAACCGTTTGGAAAAAAAATTTAAAAAAAAAAATTTAGTTATAAAAAAAAAACACTAACTTGTATAAAAAAAAATTTTTTTATTTTTTTTTTTTAAGGACTAAAAAAGTTTCTTTTAATTTGCCTTAAAAAAAAAAATATTTTTCTTGAGCTATCCTACAATTTAAAAAAAATTCGTAAATCAAGTTTGAATAATGAAATCTTGTTTTTTTTTTAAAAAAAAATTTAAAAAAATTTAAAAAAATTCCCCAAGTGAAATTTTTTTTTCCCCTTTTCTTTTTATAAATAGGCGACTTGATTTAAAAGGGGTCAAAAAAAATTTTGAATATTTTTTTAAATAAAAATTTTTTAAATTTTTAAAAAAACTAATGTCTTAAAAGATTTGAACACATTTTAAAGTAGGGGGAAAAACATTTTTAGTGAACCACTTAAAGTTTATAGATATAAATTCCGAAATTTTTTTCAAATATTAAAAATAAATTGTATCATAGTTATTGGGGGAAATTTAAAAAAAAAAAGTAGCCCCACAAACAAATTAAAAAAGATTTTCTATCTTTTCTGTACCCTGGCAACCTTTTTAAATTTTTTTTGGAAAAAACCCCCTTTTTTAAAAAATTTTTTAAATTTAAAAATGTTAATTCCACTTTGGGGAATCATTCTTTTGTGGATTTATTTTAAAAAACAAGTTTTTTCTGATTTTTTTCAACCTTAAAAAAAAAATTCCCCAAAAAAAATTCCAAACCCCCAAAAAGGGGAAAATAATTTGAATAGTCCCTGGGAGTCTACAGAAAAAACAAGTTGGGAAATTTTTTTGGGGAACTGTTTTTGCAATAGCTTGAATGTTTTCCGACCCCTTTTTTTATAGAATATGAAAAAAACATCCCCCCCAAATTTTTTTTTATACAACCAACCTCGGACAAAGTCATTTTTTAGATAAAAATTTTTTTAAAATCTTTTTCCTCTCCATCACTTTCAGATTATCAATCCCCAGGAAAGTTAAAAAGTGAAAACCCCCCAAAGTGTTTGGGGGCGGAATCGGGGAATTTTTTAAAAAAGGGGGGAAAAAGAAAAAGGGTCGTCACAAAAAATTTTTTTGCCTTTGAAAGGAGAATTTCCTAAAATTTTTTTTTTCTTTTTTAACATATTTTTTTGGGGTTTGGGCTTGCTTGTTTTAAATAAATTTGATTAGGTACAGTTTTTTATTTGGGGGAACTTTGGGAATGGGGAAAAAAACCTGTTAGATTTTAAAAAACACATTACCCCAACCCAAAAAAAACTAAAAACTAATGTTTTTAAAAAAAATTTAAATATTCCATAGAAAACATCTTGCCGCCCAAAATTTTTTTTTTCAATTTTAACACTTGTAAAAAAAATTTTTTCGCAGGCAGAAAAATTTTGGGTTTCATTTAGAGGGGTTTTTCAAAATTGGGGGGTATTAACAAATAAATGTAAAATTTTAAAATTTTTAAAAAGGGGCACATTTAAATCTAAATCATCAGTTTTGAAAAGGGTTTTTTCACTACAAGTTTTTTTTGTCAAAAGTTTTTTTAGGGCATGCACTTTTTTGTATATTTTTAAAAAGATTTCCCAATCTGTATCTGGGAAAAATGCCCCCGGGACAAATCACTGCCAAAAGTTTTTCGCACCTTTCAGCACTTTTTAAAAAAACATTTTGTTTTTTCAAAAAAAAATTTCATGTAAAAAGAGAAAATGTGTATTTTTTGTTTTATCAAATGATTTATATCACTGATTTTTTTGTTTTGGGGGCATAAAAATTTTTTGGGAAAAAATAACATTTGGGGAGCAAATAATCTTTTTCCCCAAGGATAACCCCCAAAAAAAAAAACCTTACCTGGGGGTTGGGGGCCCGGGAAAATTCCCCCAAAAAACACTCATACTTGCAAAAGGATCCCTAAAAAAAAAACCTCGATTAGTTTTTGTTTGTTCCGAAAAGGGGAAAAACAACACAGTCGAGTTGTACGATTTTTTTCATTGAAGAAATCTCCCTTTTAAAACCTTCGATCTTCCCCGCCAGGAAAACACACAAAGTCGAAAAACCCCCTTTTCCCCCAAATACCCTTTCCCCAAAACCCTTTTTAAACATAGAATCCCCCCAAATTTTCCCAAAAAACTTCTTTTTGGGGCCCCAAAAAAAACCCCCAAAAAAAAATTTCAAATTAAAGAAAAAAAAAGGGCCCTTTTTTCGGGGGCGGTTAAAAAAAAGTAATGAAAACCCGTTTGGCATAAAGTGATCGTTAAATTTTACGCCAATTGAAAATCTCGCCAAAAAAAAAATAGCCTGGGGTGATCAACTTTTTTCCTATTTTCTGCGATGGGTTTTTTTTTATTAGAAAAAATTTATCTTATGGAAAAAGGGGGTTTTGGCTTATGGCCCCCCATTGGGAGCGGGTTTTTTTCGGCTTGCGAACTGCCTTTTTGGGATCGGGGGGAAAAATGGCTTCCCTTTTCCCCTAGGGCAGATCTGCTACTCTTTCTATTTTTTTTGGAAAAAAGGGGGGGGGGGAGCCCCCACAATAATGCCATCCAAGCTCGATAAAAATTGGAAGTCATAAAAAAGCCCCCCAATAGAGGGGCCCCCACCCACGCGCAACGTGCATGTTTTTTTGTTTGTTTCCTCCAGTTCGCGGGGTTTTTAAGAATTTTGGTGGTTTTCAAAATTTATAATTTTTTTTTGTAAACTTTTGTAAATGCAACAAAAAATTTTGGGTTTTTTTTTGGGGGGAAAACATCCCCCCCCTAAAAATTTTAAAGAAAGAACAGGGGGGTTTTTTTAAAAGGGGGAAAGCCTCCGAAAGGGGAAAATTTTTAGGTCAAAAAAATTTTTAAAAAATTTGTTTTTCTTTTTTTGGGAAAATGTATATCTTTTTTTAAATTTTTTTTTCTCTTGAAACTTTTTAAAAATGAATTAATTATTTTTTTTGTTTTTTTCCTTAAAAATATATTTTTAAAAAAACCCCCATTTGCTTTTTTTCTTTTTTAAAAAGCACTTTATATTTGGGGTTTAAAACCCAATTTTTTAAAGATCTATCTCATTTTAAAAAATTTTTTTGTTGTTTAATTTTTTGGGATTATTTTTCGGGACTGTTTTTTCCCCTTTAAAAAAAAGCTTTTTTTAAAAATTTTTTATATGTATTTTTAAAATTTTTTTTTAAAAAGGCCAAAAAATTTTTTTTTTTAAAAAAGTTATTTTTTAAAAAAGATTCCTCTTTAAAATTGGTTTTAGTCCCCCGTAAAATATTCTTATACGGGGATTTGGTTTTAGATTTCTGTACGGTCCCCCTTGGCGCGTGTTTTTTTTATTCGGGGGATAAATTTTTTTTTTGCAACCTGGCCCCACTTCGACTGATGATTCAAATTCTTTACTTCGCACCGATTTTTTTTCTCCGCAACCCTTTTTTTTTTAAAATCGCCAAATTCGGGAAAAATTTTGGGGGGATTTCGGAAAATTCGCCCGAGGGGGGGGTACAGTAAAAAACTACCCGGGGATTTTTTTAAAAAAATGTTTTTTTTAAAAATTTTTTTTTTTTTTTAAAAAAAGTTTTTAAAAAAAAAAAAAAATCCCCCCATGATTATGTTTTTTTTTGAAAATTTTGCTTGCTGTTTTTTTGCTTTTTTAAAAATTTAAAAATTTTTAAAAAATTTTTTGGGGTTTTTGGGGGGGGGTATATTTGTAAGTTTTTTTTCCCATTCAAAAATATGAAAAACTGAAGAGGAATTTTTTTTAAAAATTTTAAAAAAAAAAATTTATGAATTTTTTCTGGCAAAAAATTTTTTTTGGAAGCAGAAAAAAAAAAAAAAAAGTCCCCTTTTGACTTTTCAACTCTTGAAATTTTAGGGGGGGGGGGGGCCCAAAAAAAATTAGAAAATTTTTTAAAAAAAAATTTTGGGTTTTTTTTTGGGGGGCCAAAAAAAACCCCCTGAAAAATTTTTTTTCTTTATAAAAATCTGTCTTTTTCCCCCCCCCCCCCCCGCCCCAAAAAAAAACAAAAATTTTGGGGGCCAAAATCTTAGAACTTACCAAAGTAAAAAAGGATAAAAAGGGTTGGCGTCTGCGCCTGTCTTTTTTTTTACTTTTTTTTCCCCCCAAAAAACCCCCCTTTTTTTCTTTTTAAAAAATTAAAAAAAAACCCCTTGGGAGGGGGTTTTGGCCCCTTTTTATGTCATAAAACTCACGCAGTCTGTATAAAAAACAACTCAAAGAAATTATGCTCCCGCCCTTTTTTTTTTTTCCCCAATGATATTGTGGCAATTTTCCGCTTAGAAAGGGGGTACTTTGTTTTTGATTTTTTTTTTGAAACGGAAAGGGGGAACTTCAAAAAAAAAAAACCTTTTTTAAAAAATTTTTTTTATCTATTTTTTAAAAAAAAAAAAAAAAAAAAATGCACTTTTGCCCCCAAATACTCCCAAAGCTTATTTTTTTGTGTTAAAAACGTATTCCGGTAAAAATTTTTTGTAATTATTAACTTTAAAAATTTTTTTAAAGGGGGGTTAACCCTTGAAAAAAGCAATTGGC
>CM033278.1:11797214-11844714 GCA_019343175.1 Oedothorax gibbosus
GCTGTTATGAGAAAAGTTTAATGCAACAAACGCTTAATTTAAAAATCATCATTATAAGGATTTTTTAAAAAAAATCTTACTAGATAGCAAAAGTTAACTATCCGATTAAAAAAACATTCATTTGTTTTTGTTTCAAGGATATGACAACAGAGTCGATATTTTTTGCATTTTGTCCATCCGTTGGTATACCGTCTTTTGTCCGTCCACCTCTATGTTTTAGTGCTTCAGAACTTCTTGTTTATTATTAACAACATAAAAACTAACTAAAATATAAAATTCTAACAAAAACTTGTTTGGAATTTTTCTAATTTTTAAAAAATCACATAATAAAATCGGAATCGAAACGAAAATCTTTAACAATCTTAAAAATGAGAGAATATTCTATTTTAAGAGGCCCGGCGTCGAGTAAAGCAATGTGCTGACAATTATTTCCTATAAACATTCCTGCTATAGCATTTACAGCAGACATCATAAAGGGATAAATCTTTCGGATTTGTTATAACATTTCGAATTTCGAGTGAATCAATGACCTTCGGATAATATATCTGGCTTAGCATACATAATCAAGTCATTTTCCCGCCAAATCAGAGGTGCCGATCCCCCCCAGAGCTAACGACGCACCCCCCCCCCCTCAAAACCTTACGCCCCCCCCCCCCAAAAAAAAAAACGTTCTTGATTTTATGTGGATTAATGGAGTACCTAACCTTAGTAACCTATACCCATATCTTTAGTTTACGATGTGTACAAGAAACCTGAAAGAGGGAAGCACATTTTTGAATGAAATTTATAAAAAGGAATTAGAAGCTATTTTAATTCTCCTTTAAATAAGTTTTCTTTACAGTAAAAGCTATCAGGTGTCCTAGGAATTAGATAAAAATTAATTTATTTAATTATTTTAGTTTTTAAATCATGAAAAATGGCTGGAAAGGTGGATATATGCAATCTAAAACGGCTTCTAATTTTTAATGCATAAAAATGTTTCTCTTTTCTAAAGCAATCATTTAGTTATTTTCCCCTTCGAGTCTAATTTGGCAGGAAAATGACTTGAATATATGTATGCTAAGCCAGATATATTATCCGAAGGTCATTGATTCATCGAAATGTTACACAAATCCGAAAGATTTATCATTTATGATGTCTGCTGTAAATGCTATAGCAGAATGTTTATAGGAAATAATTGTCAGAGTCATAATATTGCTTTCTTCGACGCCGGGCCTCTTAAAATAGAATATTCTCATTTTCAAGATTGTTAAAGATTTTTGTTTCGATTCCTATTTTATTATGTGATTTTTAAAAATTAGAAAAATTCCAAACAAGTTTTTGTTAGAATTTTATATTTTAAGTTAGTTTTTATATGTTGTTAATAATAAACAAGCAGTTCTGTAAGCACTAAAACATAGAGGTGGACAGACAAAAGACGGTATACCAACGGTTGGACAAAATGCAAAAAATATAGGCTCTGTTTTCATATCCTTGAAACAAAAACAAAATGAATGTTTTTTTTAATCGGATAGATAACTTTTGCTATCTAGTAAGATTTTTTAAAAAATCCTTATAATGATGATTTTTAAATTAAGTGTTTGTTGCATTAAACTTTTCTCATAACAGCTGGGGCCAGCACGTTTTCATAAGCCAGCATCTCATTAAGACTTATTAATTCAATTGATTAGTGCACACATTTTATATATTAATGAATGTTGTTTGAGTATTAAATGCTTGATTCCTTATTGCATTAAAACTATGGTTCTATGTATTGAATAAACAATAAAGTGAGTTTAATTATGCAAAAAATGCAATTCTGCTACCATTTTGCGGGCTAAAGGACGATGCATGGTCTGATTTTGTTTAGAAGATGGAAATCTTCAACAAGTAAGGGGGCGTTTCCCTAAATTGCGTGACTTGCTTAAGGGGGCGGGGTTCTAGCCGAATATCATCAAATCAGGGGGGGGGGGGGGGTCGTCAAATATCGCGTTATTTTTCCCCGTAAAAAATCAAAGTAAAATTGCAATAAAATGGAGCAAAATTCCAGCACAAATTTTTCTGAATTTAAAAATTGGCTCAAAATCTTACATGATATTTATCGCGGCTCTCCGAACTGTACTAAAAAGTTTTAGGTGAAAAGAACGACCCCGCTCTTTTATATAGATTCGATTGGCGTCCCCTTCTTTCTTCTCTGCACTAGTCAAATGAAAGGACACGTGTTTAAATTTGTTTCACACTTCACAAAGAAAAAGAAGACAAAATATGCATCGTTTCCAATGTACTTTCTTACCATCATCCGACGATGCAGCTGCTGTTTTGACTATCCAAGCTTGGGGTTGGCATCGATGTATTATTTGTTTTGAAGATTCCTGACTATCAACCGTCCCAATATAAAGTTTTCGGTTTCAGAAAAAAAAGGCGTAATCCCGGTCTGGTGTCTTCTTTTTTGATGACTCCATACTCAATAATTCTGTTCTTGGGTGTGTGTGGGGGGGGGGGGGGGGAAGGGGGCAATTACTTAAAAAGAATAAGGGTTTGTTAAGGTTTTTTTTTAGCCAAAATAAGCCGTTTATTATTAAATTTAGTTAAAAAATCAACCCCCCCCCTAAAATTTCAACGACGCAGTCTGCGTCGTTGCCCCCCCCCCCCCCCCCCCCCCCCCCCCCCCCCCCCCCCCCCCTGTAGGCACCCCTGCGCCAAAATTAGACTCGAAGCGAAAATAACTAAATGATTGCTTTAGAAATAGAAACAGTAGGGAGATACTGGTCTTGCTTTAAATGTGTTGGTGATTGAATTCGAGTTTCACGGTAAGAACTTTGTTTAACATTTAACTGTAATTTTATATTTTAATTTATAGTAACTGTTTTAAGTGAAACTATCGTAAACATCGCAAAATAATTCTGATTTTTTTTTGCATATATTGTCAAATGTGTGTGACTAGATAAAAAGCTAGGCCAAGAGAAACATTTTTATGCATTAGAAATTGGAAGCCAGTTTTTAGATTGCATATCACCTTTCCAGCCATTTTTAATGATTTAAAAACTAAAATTAATTAAATAAATTAATTTTTATCTAATTCCTTGGACACCTGATCGCTTTTACTGTAAAGAAAACTTATTTAAAGGAGAATTAAAAAAATAGCTTCTATTTCCATTTATAAATTTCATTCAAAAATGTGCTTCCCTCTTTCAGGTTTTTGTACACATCGTAAACTAAAGATGTGTGTATAGGTTACTAAGGTTAGGTACTCCATTAGTCCACATAAAATCCAGAACGTTTTTTTTTTTTTGGGGGGGGGGTAAGGTTTTGAGGAGGGGGGGTGCGTCGTTAGCTCTGGGGGGGATCGGCACCTCTGATACGCGGCATTCTATGTAGGAGGCTATGGACGGATCCAGCTGGCTATTTCGAATACCGTTCGGGTACGAGTAACATAATAAACAAATGAGTTATTTTTTTTATTTTGTTTCTGCTTCCCAAGCAAATATTATTTACCAGAGAAATTCATAAAATACCATTTTTAAATTTTAAAAAAATCTTTCTTCAACATGTTTGCATAGTGTAAAAACTGTTACAGAATACTACTGCCAAAAATCACAATTTTTAGAAATTTAAGATTAAAAAGCTAAAAATAGCAAGCACATATTTTAAAAAACATAATCATGTAATGAGTTTCTTTGTTTTTTTTAACTTAAAAAAAAACGCTATAGAACTATCATTTAAAATCCCCGTATAAGAATTTTCTACTGGAGATTAAAACACTAATGAAGTAATTTAAAGTAATGAGAACCTTGTTTCAGACGTTTCCATTATTTAAAAAAAAATTAGCTTTGGCTTCTTAAAGAAAAATTAACAAATACTATAACACTTATTGAAAAGGCTTTCTGTTAAGAATAACAGTCCCTTAATAATAATACTACAATTTCGAATAACAACAAAATTTTAAAATGAGATAGATCATTTAAATCTCAACTATAAAATGCATTTAAAGTATTAGAATTTATGCGAATATAGATATTGAAAAGTTTTTTTTCAAAACTTAATTCCAAAACACATTTATTAGAAAACAGAATGCCCGAACTAAAATGAATATAAATCTAGAAAAAACAAAAGTAAATATGTGTTTAAACTATATATCATGAGGGAAAAACAGAAAATAATAATTAATGCATTACGAAAAGATTTAAGAATAAAAATATTTAGAAATTTTCACCAAAAAAAGAATAATTTTAAAAACTCCTTACCTTCCATTTCGTAGGAATTCCTATATCACCGTGTTCTTTCTTTGACTTATAGGATAGTATGATGCAAAAAAACTAGCCATTATTTGTTGCATTTATAAAAGTTTACAATATATATATATATATATATATATATATATATATATATATATATATATATAAATATATATAATATTATATATATATATATATATATATATATATAATTATATTATATATATATATATATATAATAATTAATATATATATATATATATATATATATATATATATATATATTATATATATATATATATATATATATATTATATATATATATATATATATATATATATATATATATATATATATATATAAATTTCGAACTCTTGTAACCAACATTTTTTATCAAAATCACAGCGAACTGGTTGTAAACAAACAACACATGTCACCGACACCGAGCACATTGTTTGTTGCGCTATGGCGCCATCTATTGATAGCTTTCTCACGACTTCCAATTTTTGATCGAGCTTGGACGGCATTATATGTAGGGGGCTATGGATGATGTGACTAAATTGGTGGGAAGTACGCCATTTTACATTTAGGAACTCTTTTGTCTGATATTTTGGCGCGGTTTTTTCGAATACGAACATTGAATTGACCGACATTCTAGAGATATTGGCTAATAGTATGTTGAATGTCTGTCTCTGAATGTTGAACATTGTAATTACATCATTCATCGACATTTGTAGATATAGCTCATTTTTAAAAATGGTATATAAGATAAATATAATATTTTATGAATTGATAATGACCGATTGCACATTAAACAGTGTAAACAATAGCCCAAAACTATTTCAGAGATTATTTTGAAAAAATAGTCACGTTTGGCGTAGGCTCCTCTACATATAATGACATGTAAACACTTGTCCGAGTCTATGGATATTAGAAAACGTGTCCTCGAAGGTAAACTCCAAAGACTCCTTGGAAGGCTCCATGATGTAGTGTTGATCGGGGTTCTCGCACCACTGTAAATACGAGTCGATAAGGCTGGATCACATCTTGGTGCTGGAAATACGAGGCTGTTGCAATGACATCGACTTCAGTGGTGTAGGCCATGATGAGGCGTCCGGCGACCAAATGAATGTTTATTGCAAACGGGCGGTTCTCTTTAATATACATTTCTCTGGCGGAAGTATATAATCTTTGGCGGAAGCCCTTATCGGGCAATGGCTAGAGTCTCTCTCCGCAACCTGGGTGGTAGGTGAAAAGGCAACCTTGGCAAAATCAGTGTTTGGATAAAAATGTCGGCTGACCTTGGCGTTTTTTGTTTCCGATAAAATTTCAAAGGGGTCACGGTGCTCGGCTATTTTTTTTCAGGCGACTGTATCTACTTTGAATCCTGAATATTACTTAACCCTTCAGCACTGACCCAAAAATAAAATATAAACTTACATTTCTACGAAAATTACAATGGCTACTTTAAGCCTATCTTCTACTTCAAGCCAATCTTGGTGAATCTCCTTTTTTCACACGGTTTCTTTTACACCGATCGCCAACCCGACGCTGCCCACCAATTTAATGGCCTGTGACGATTTACTTGAGAATTCAGACATCTTTGGTAGCGTTATAAATAATTTATTAGTTTTAAAATATATTTACAAGAGCGTTTAGAAAATAAAAACTCCATTCTCTTTCTTCTTTTCACAACAACATTGCCACACATAGTTTCATAACATCTTCAGTCACTTTTCTGAAAAAGTCTGTTTTTTTAAATCCTTACAGGGGCAATATTTGCAAATTAACTTTTAATAAAATAAAACAATCAGACATTCTTAAATAAGCACATCGGTTTTGGCCGATTCATCGTGGCCACTTCGCGAAATGGCCGGAAAAATATAGAATATTCACTGACCATTTCAATTTCAAACTAACTAATAAAATTGATAGAACATATTTAAAAGTTTTTTGCTGAACAAAAAATCAATTAAATGATTTAATATTTCAAACTTAAAAGATAATTTAAAAATTGCATGCATTTATGCCGTTGTATAAAAAAAGCAATGGGCTTGTTTCAACATTTTTGTCAAAGAAAACAAAACAGCCAAGAAATCGCAGTTCGGAGAACTTGACATTATAAAAAAACATTGAGTTTGTTTCAATACTTTATCAAAGAAAACAAAACAACCAATGAAATCGCAGTATAGAGAGCGTGACGTCTATGAAATATTCCCATTAATTATTATAAAACGAGCTTTAAACACCTATTAAAATGTAGTAATGAAAACAGAACTTGAACAGCCATTTTTAGATTTATGCTAAGCATTCAGATAGAAACAATAAAAAATATAGAATAAAAAAATAGCGCCCAAATTCATTATAAACATACAATTTTCAGATATTTTAGTGTAGAAATTAAACTTACCAATATTTTGCTCTAAGGCTTATGACATCCAATCTTTACCTTAAAAAAATAACACGATAGAAAAGGCGCGAAAAAAAACTGTAATTTGTAATCATAGAGTTTTGTTATCCAATTTTACTCATAAGCGAAATAAAAACCTTAAAAATAACCAATGAAAAAAAGTGAATTCAAATAAATATGCCAATATTTTATTTTTTATGTATTTTTATACTTCCTGTTTGAGAGTATAGTCGACAATACATCGGTGGCCTTTATTCCCAAAAAAAGAAAATTAATATAAAAGCGTCTGTCTGGGTATCAGTTGGCATAATAAAATCTTATTCGCGCAAAAAAATGAGTCGGTTTAAAAATAAATCCGAGGGGGAAGGGGGGTGGCAGGGGGAGGACAGTTTTTGTTATTTCTTTCTTTGACCTTACTGGTTTATGAGTGCACAATATAGCAAATCATAAAAAAACGGGAAAAAAACAGCACCACATTTTATTTATCAGAATTGGAATCCGCGGACGATAGGTTTTCGAGTTTTTCGAATGGCGATTTTAAATTTTTTAAAGGTGATTTTATCTTTTTAAGGGCCCCCTTCCTGACTGGGCCGCCGGGCCTTGTAGGCAGTAATTCGGCACTGGACTGGTTGGGTGAATTAAAGCCGCACTAGACGGCCTTTGGACAAGAGAGTATCGTAATTTTGATAGTCAACAAAGTAAACGCAGGGAAAAAAAAGGGGAGGGGGTACTATAAGGGGCCCGAAAATTAGTTGTATAGATGAGATATCCGAAAATACAAATTATAGGGCCCGTTTCTCATGCAGGGCAAATGCCGGCTATTAGCCGGCTATCGGGAAAGAAAATCCCTCTGTAGGGAAAATTGCGTTGCGAAAATGTACCCACTGCCTGGGTAGTAACGATTTCATTACCCTTTGGCCCGTCCGTGGCCGAGTGGTTAAGGCATCAGCCTAGAGGTTCAACCTTCTCAGGAGTGCGGGGGTTCGAATCCACTTACTGCCAGTCATCCTATAAATCGGATCTGTGCTGGAAATAGTAGAAAATCCTCATCACGGATGGGCCCGGTACACAGGGACAGACGTGCTCGTTAAACTGTGGAGTCCAAAGTCCGACGGCGTTAGCGTTACGATGTCGCTCGAAGTTCCGTTGGGTGCCCGCTCAGGTGTCGACCTCGTCACTTGACCAGGGTTCTAAAATACGAGGCGTTATTGGCTGTGTTAAAGCTCCTGAAGGAGGCTAGAAATAGGCAGCCGCGAAACGATTACCTTACCTTACCTCATTACCCCCCCCCATGATGCATTTCGGCTTGTGGTGATCACTCATAACAAAAGCAAAAATGGCGAGCAAGTGGACCCATGCTGAAGTCGTTTTATTAGCTTCGTATGACCATAAAGATCTTTCTGGGAAGGCCAATTGTAAAGTGGAGTTTATTACTTTGGAAATCAAATGAATCCAGTTTTGTATTCGCAACAACCTCCTACTTTCTTCATCATCAATAAAACGATAGATGTATGTCCACGAATTTTTAATAAAAGAATTGTTTTAGTAATTCTTGCGACGACCATCGCTAACAAATAAACGTTAAAAAGAACACAAGGACAAGATCTCGAAGCTCGAGCATCAAATCAAAACAAGCAAACAGGATGTGACGTACACAATACGTCATTTCCGGAATGCCGGCTAATACATGTGAACGGGGTTATAAGGTTTCACGAGATTGCCGGCTAAATGCCGCCAAATTCCCAGCACATGTGAACGCGCCTATAATGAATAGGAAGTCTCTCTATATATTTATGAATGTTTTTATGTTTATGCGCAATTCGTGAAAGCTGCCACTTCTCGTAAGGATATTGGACTTAGGTTTCATTAAATTATAAAGTGTTGTAACTAAATCTAAAAAGTATTTCGTGAATTATAAAAAAAATACGGGATTAATGAAGTTAAGAATTCACATGGGGCGTCTCAGACTCAAAAATACTAGTTAAGCTATAGGGTCGGGATAAGAAATATATATATTTTTTAAATTCAGGTCTAGTCTGGAGTTTGGTGTGCATACCCCTATGCATAATTATGAGTTTCAATTTTTATTGATTTGAAAAAGTTCTCAGTGTAGAGGAATAAAAACGTTTTTTGTAATGGTCATGTATTTAAATATATATTTTACATGTTGCAATGAAAACTAGGTTAAATTAGGAAACATTTCAAAAGTGTAAAAAAGAGTAACTTGAAGGTGAAAAAATGCTATCAATGATAATGAATATTTGAAACATAGTTTTAACTAACGAAAAATCCCCCACTGAATCCTTCTTGCCATAACAAGCCAAGCAACAAACTACAGAAAAAATATCACTGCATCGATCCAATGGCGAACTTCCGTATATTGGTTTTACCAGTTTTTTTGCCTACGGTAACCAGGGAGGAACTGTAGGAAGGTAACTGCAGGGAGGTAACTGCACAGATTAGTTGCTCTGGAATGATCTGGATTTACTAAACACTCTATGAGAAAACTTCGTTTTCCAGCAGTTTATTTATGTTCAGTTCGATTCAGCTGCATATCAATAAAAAATAATAATAAACTAATATATCATATATTTCAGAAATATGTGGATCTTTTAGATAAAAACAATGATTTTTTTAAAGTGATAAATCTATTTTCTTCATTTTTTCAGACTTTATTGATAAAGCTAGGCATACACGGAGAGACAGATATATGAACCGTCGCCAAACATCGCCAATCTTCCTCCAAGACGTTACTGAAAGCGGTGAAAGCAGTTTAAATCGTCAGCAAAGACAGATGACAATGAGGAGTGAAAATGCATTTGGTAACATCCTGAAGGAAGCGTGGCGACGTTTGGCATTGGTTCACATGACATGTCCCTCTGTGTATGACTAGAATTGAACCGCCTCGAGTGAAGCAATAAACCAGCAAAAAACAAACCCAACCATTTAAAACATTTGTTATTATAATTTTTGAAATTATTAATTGTCCATTCTAATATATTTTTATAGATATTTAGGAATTTGTAAGTCAGTTTTTATCAATCGTTTTAATTATTTTTTACTTATTATCAACAAGACTTTTTTCGAGTTATTTATCCGGCCGTAGATCGATTTTAAAGTTGTATAATTACTTTCATTGTAGTATCATGTATTACAGAACAATTTGTTTAAAAATATTTCTAAATCCCCATTATATACTAAATACCTTTTAAAATTAAGTTTTCCTTTTAGTTCATTGCAGCTGAGGATTTCTATATTTCACACCAAAACAAAGTTTTATTATAACAGCACCAATGTTCTTAAATTAGGTTGGTCTTCAAGCTGCTGTTCTCAGACTAAATCTCAATATCTATGCAAAATTTTATAATTTTACTAACATCGGGTTGTTTTGTTAATTATATCCGCGCAGTAAAATTCTTTATTTTTCATAGACTATATCTTTTAAGAAATGAAATCAGTTTTTTTATTTGGAAATTTTTTTATTCAATCTAACTTTAGAAATCTAATTTCAGACTTTGAATTCTTGGTCTAGAATTCGGCCTCAAAATGATGAAGTAAGTATTTCACTATTGATTTTAAAACTTTGCTTGCCGCTTTTATATTGCAAAAACCCTTTTCGCATAACAGTACTTGAAATAATCTATACACCTAAACATTAAATTTTTTTTATTTTAATTATGTGACGCTGATTCACAATAACTCAAAAATATTAGTTTAGAACCTTTTTTTAGTTAAGGCATTGATATGTGAATGAGCCAGTCAGTCAAGATGTCTTCTTTTATTTATAGATTAACACCAAAAGCTAACACTTCTATTAAAAAAAACCCTATTGTTTTGACTTTGGTATTTAAGAAATAAGTCATAAGTAATTCTAAATACTCAGCATAATACTATGTTTTTTATTGTTCTGCATTTTAATTTTAAAGCAGTATTCTGAGTATTTGTGAACTTTTAAAAAAGCGAAACAGAATTTTTTTAAATGTAAAGTCATAGTGTTTAACATAAGTCATAGTGTTAGGTAGATCAAGTGTTATGTGATTGTATAGCTGGTTGTTCATATAAAAGGAATATTAGTAATGGATACTAATAAAAATCTTTTAAAATTATCCATTAAAAAACTGTTGTATTTTAAAATGCTTTATTGCTTTGAACTTTGCTTAAGCTTTTGCTGTGTACCTACTATGTATTAAAATATTTCATGCTTTCTGTGCTTTGAGGTATAGTTTCACTTCACTGGGCTTAAATTGTTAAAAAAAGCATAAGTTGTAAAACGGTGCCATTCATTTATTATTTTAATAAGTATGAATCTTCTATTAACTAGATATTTCACACTTTGTGTGACTACTATTTGTCATATCGTAGACTTTATTAGTAACCATAGATTACTAGATAGTAGATATATTTCATAAAATGGTCAAAGTAGAAAGTTATGTCTTTATTATTCAAGTTGAATGATTAAATTTTACACATTGATAGTATTTTACTTACACAGATGAACTTAGCAGTTATCGACAGTGTTATTGTACTGAATTTTTATTTGGCCCTAAGCAAAGTGGAATGTTACCTGCTTTTATAGTCTGTCCATAAGAAATATCTTCCTCAAAGTCGCTCCTTTCCCATCAATAGAGATAGCATAACCATGGCTCGGCATTTATATAAGGGACACAGATTCCATGACAACCAGCTATTAGAAAAAATTGCAAACTTTTGTCCAGGGTGGCTCCTCCAAGTTCGTTGATGCTTCGTGCCACAGTAGTTTAATTCACAGGTTCTGTCATTGTCCAGCCAGCTTACAAACAGATTTTGTTGTGAAAAAATTAGCTCACATATTATAGGGGCATGTGTATTGAACGGGTGTGCCTTAAATCTGTCGCAGTTGCATTGCGTGCCTGCTTAGGTATTGTCCTCATCCTTTTTCTAGGATTTAACTTTAACAACAGACCTGTTGCCAATAGCCTATATGTAGCTCTAGTTGGATATAAATTCTAACTAAAACTAAAGTCTAGAGCAACCTTGAGTCTCCTATTTCATGTGGACAGAGTACAGTGTGTGCTTTTGTTTATGTTGTGACTAACCTTTTATGCTAGCTCTGCTTCGTTTGGCCTACTAAGCTCACTTTTGATTGATCTTCCCATATTGAAAAGTTTCAGTTCTAGGTTAGCATCACCTCGTTATGAGCGCATCAACAAGGAGGCTCACAAAGTCCCCAATGAGTGGAAGAAAAAGGTCAAGTCAGAGTACATGAAGCTGCGGCAGATGAAGAGGTTTAGGAGGAATGATGAACTTAAAGTAATTTTTTGCAAGCTTATAAGTATATTATTTTGTTCATTGTTGAAATATTCAATCGACATTGACTTTTCCTGGTACAGTCAAACTCGGTTACAACGACGACTCATTTATAACCCCATAAATGTTTGCTTCCTAGATTTGCCCATAGACCTTAAAGTCATATCTTGCTTGCAACAATTTTTTTAATTGACTCCTCGGTTTTAACGCTAAAATATACGTTTATATGATATCCAAAACGCCTACCTAAAGAAAATAATTTAAAAAAAAAACTTGTTTTTACTATTTAAATTTTATTCGCCAAATAATTTGAAAAGTCCGCAAATTCGAAATTTATTTTCCACCTAAAAAAATTAAAATTAATTAAAAATTAATTTAGCTACTAGTAACAGCACATTCTTTTAAATTTTATTCACTAGTTGTCATTTTATAACTTAATAATTAATATGAGTACTTAATACATATTTTGCATGATTTCCTACACTTAATATTCAAATTGCTTATAACGTTGCTTGTTTATAGCATCGTAGTCACAGTCCCTTGTTACAGTCCTATAACATCACCTTTGAATTAAGCTATAACAGGGTTATACTGTATATCAGTTTACCTTTAGGCATACAACTGTGTAACGACGTAACATTTGATAAGGAAGAAATGGGAAATATTGAAAATACAAATTAAAGTGTGATTAAAAAATATATATTACTAAATTTTATAACTAAATATATACTATTAATTTTTTACTGATGACCATAAAAATATTTATTTTCAGTCTGCCTACTTAGCCAATCGTAGATATATTTCTGAAAAGATTGTGTTAGTGGAAAATTTCTTTCATGACACAAATGCACTCTCAGTTTTCCCTACTGATTTACCTGATCATTATCCTGTGATGAAAAAGGTAAGTTAAGAAAAAGGTAATAGCAAATCTCCTGTTTACAGAAGAGTTCTTCATAGATTTTTCACTTTGACATCATAACACTATGATGCTTAGACATCAACACTATGACGATGTGGCCAGTAATTAAAACCTATATATTTTTTTGTTTGACTTAACATTGCTTTTGGGTACATAATTGATGCAATTTTTAGCCTACTTTTCTTTTTTTAATTCGAAAGAATTAAAAAAATGAAAAAATAGGTATTGACATGCGGTCGATGTCCGTCCGTACCCCCCTTCCAAAATTGGTTCTATCCATCGGATCTTAAAAATTCTTTTTTTGTTAGAAAGCTATGACCTCAGATTCCCAACTTTCATACTTTTTGTCTGTCTGTCTGTACGTCCGGACGGACATAAATCTACTATCTGCCGGCGAATTTCCCATTGAATTAGCATTGAAATTCAATTTTGAGTCATTTAAATCACTGTAGGTATTGAAATGCGGTTGATGTCCATCTGTCTGTCTGTTCGTATGTCTGTCTGTCTTTCCGTCTGTCCGTATCCCTCTTCCAAAATCGGTTCTATCCTTCGGATCTTAAAAATTCTTTTTTTGTTAGAAAGCTATGGCATCAGATACCCAACTTTCATACTTTTTGTCCGTCTGTCTGTACGTCCGGACGGACATAAATCTACTATCTTTCGGCGAATTTCCCATTGAATTAGCATTGAAATTCAATTTCCCATTGAATTAGCATTGAAATTCAATTTTGAGTCATTTAAATCACTGTTGCCAAATCAACAATGGCATGAGAAACTTTATTTATTTAAACATATTTGAACAGGGTGTCTACAGGTCCCGAAAGTCACGGAAGTCCTGAAAAAGTGGCGAAATCAGAAATCAGTCACGAAAGTACTGAAAAAGTAACGAAATTGATACTAGGAACGATACTAGGAATTGATACTAGGGTGCACAACGTGCACCCAAGTTGAAAACTTATGTGCACAATTTTCTTTTTAGGTGCACGGTGCACCCGTGCACCCGCTAATTTCGAGCCCTGTTTTAAACAGTGTTAGAAGAAGCTCACTTAGTGGTTGGACCTGAACATTAACTTAGTTTTCATCAAAAAGTTGTGAAATTTCCCGTTCGTGAATTAACGATTTCATAAATTTGGTATTCTTTCGCGGTCATGGATTTTTTCTATGGAATCCCAAAAAGTCATGGAAAAGTAATGGAATTTAGTTTTGGGAATCCTGTAGACACCCTGTTGAAGCAAAATAATATTTTCATGAATCAGTTTGGAATGACGTCATAAAATGTAGCACAATTTTATTCTTTGATTATTCATTAATTATCTACCAAGAAAGCGACAAGGCATACTTTTGCATGCAATTATGCTTAGTTTTAATTTACATTTCTTATTTTTTAATGCAGTTCGGAGTAGTTTCATTACTTTTGTTATTAATAAATATTTAATTATTCTTCGAACTACAAATAAATCACGAGCAGATGATAAATAATATTTAATTAATTTGCGAAAGAATATTAAGGAAAATAGTTGATTTTGGCTTTTAGAAGTTTAAATTATAGCTGGGTGCTGTGCCCGGTAGCAGAAACCGCGCAGCACGGCAGCAATGCTGCAGCCCGATTTGGGGTCTGCAGCCAAATTGCCGAAACTCTCCTCCCCTCGCGTCACGTGTAGTTTCTTCTCCACGAACCGGCTCAACTCAAGTGGTGAGGGGGTTAAGATAATTTTTAAAAAGGTTAAGGATTAGCTACCTACTAATTTGTAGCTGGGATCAATCTGGAGTGGCATTTTTTGCAAAATGCGATGTGTTGCACGAAAATGCGAAAAAAAAATATATATTGGCCGTCGCGAAAATGCATTGCCGTAATTCGGTGAAACTAAACTTAAATTTCAATAAACAACTAGTTCAAATAGCCGATTCTAATAATGAAAATTTAATCAAAATGGGAAGATGAATTCAGATTAGATTATACTAAGATGTCAAATCTCGGCCAGCCAGCCAGTGCAGTGCAATCTCCCATTAAAAGAGTAGTCCAATAATGCTTCCTGATTTACTTATTTTGCTGCCTAGTAATTTTAAAGAAATCTACCGATAACGTCACGTTGCATCTGAATGATTGACAGTTTTCTGGCTCTGCGTGATCGGAAGAGAATTTTGTTACTTTTGTAGCTCAAGTTCAGGCCAAGTCTGACAACCAGATCAAGTTCTCTGATCAAGTTTCCAATTCACGGAGCCCGTGATCACAAGACCAGCTTGAATGTTGAAATACTTTTTGTTTGCGTTTTAAAAAAATTTCTACTTCCGCTAGTACTGAGGTTTCCGATTTTAGAATATTTTTAGTATTTTTTTAAATGGACTTATACACTCTTAATATATTCAGATTTTATGTTGCTAGTAAATTTCTAGTTCTTAAATTTTTCTGGAAAAGTGCATGAATATTTTTTTTCTTCTTACAAATGTATGAACCATGGTAATAAGGATATGTAATGAAAGACCAAAAGTTGGGGATTTCAAACAACCAGAACTTGATTTTAATACCAAATGAACAGCAAAAACATGTTCATAGACAAATCTGAAGATAATCCAACACCATAAATAAAAGTAAATATTTTTTAATTTTTATTAAAAAAATTGCAAATAAATGTAGTAGAATACTATTAAATAATTATTTAAATTTGTCGCGTCGTGATTCATAAAATAATTATCATTGTGTTGTTAAGCTATACTGCTAAACAAAATTAACTGCTATACAAAGATTGATTTATGTATAAATTCAAGTGATTTAATTGGCGTGAGACACGCTGATTTATTAGTAACTAATTTTTCATGAGCATTTTGCTACAGCTTTCTTCTACATTTTAGCATTTTTTTTTTACCCAGGCTGATCCCTGCTGTGCAGTGCACCAGTAGGTGCAATGGCTTCCCGTACCGAATATGTTATATGTCATGATTGTACTATATTAATTAAACTTAAAAATTAAAGCATTAATTTAACAGCCGCTTGCCGGTGTACGGTAAATCTTCTGATAATGTCGCGAGGGGGGGTCTTTTTCCTTGCAGCCAAATTTTTTCCTTAAAACGTCATGCTGCAGCCACATTCCAAAAGTTCTGCTACTGGGGTGCTGTGTTTCGATTTTTTTTCTAATGTGTATAAATCTAGTGTAGAAACGGCTGTTGATGATATATACTTTAGGAACCTAGTTTTTTTCCCCCGATTAGAACTTCAGTAAGTATTTAAGTAACAGGAAAGTAGGCTATTTTAGTTCGTTATGAACTTCTTGTTATATGTCATAGTTGTTGTCTTTTAGTCATAAATTGAATTACTTTTGTAAAAATTTTAATTGTATCTCCAGGTTACTAACTTTAAATTTCAAAAATCATTTGATAACAAAGTGGAAGGTTGATAAAGAATTAATATCTGTATATAACTCATAGTTACAAAACTTCTTATTTGAAAACTTACAGACTTTTAATTTTCCCAATAAGAAGTTACGTACAATAAAATATTGAAACATGTATTAAGCTCTAAAGTACTAACTTCTTAATATTAGTAATCGACTGATTATAATGGATGATTTGAGAATTATGATTTGTGTTAAAAAGTTTTTACTTACCTTGATTATTTAAAAATTTGATTAAAAGTATTTATTTGACAAATATAGTTACATAGTTTGATTGTAACAAATGACAGGCTTAAAATCTGTTTTAAAAAAAATTGGTATTTTTTTCTGTTAAATAAAAAGTTTGTGAATTTATGTTCTATCACTAACTTGTTTCCATTTATGGCTAACCATACTGCAATGCTGCTTTGGACAATGAGTGGAATTTTCAAAATCAACATATTAAAAATGGTTTCTCATACAGATTTGCATCAAAGTTTATTTTTTTTCTCATCCTTATTCATAATTATAAGTGAGTTTTGCATGTATTTCCGTGGAATAGTCGCTGGATTGTCTCCAACAGCCTTGGCACCCAAGTAACCCATTTATTGAGAACTAATAAATGTCTCTGTTATTTTATTTAGTTGTTTATTTTGATGGATTAAAAAATTAATTTGGAATCATGTTTGTTTTCAGTGTGACGTAAAACAACCCGATGGAGTAGTCCAGTCAACCCCCCTCCGCATTATGTACTCAGTCACACCTATCCCTTGTATGTACACATGGGCACCCATTCAACAGAACTTCATGGTAAGGAGGTTGATATTATGGGTTTAAGCTAGGTTGTTATTTTATTGGAATTTTTCTGTTTTTGTACCCTTTTACAGCCTTAGTTAATGAAATTAAAAATTCTTTTGGATCTGTGATTCAGGGTTTCCAATAGTGTAAGAAAAGTTTCGTTATTACAAAACTTTTAATCCTCAAAAAAAGCCCTACTTTCTTTATTAGGGAAAAATTCATAAATATTAATATAAAACTTCCAAGTTATATTTTTATTATTAAAATGACAAAAAAAATTTGATATCTAGTATACCTGACACCTGGTTAAAAAGTTTTTCTTAAAAATGCATTGCCATGAATACAATTTAGCAACCCAAATCTAGTCCATTGAGAATTTGATTTCCATTATATTAACAACCAGGTCGAAAAGAATTGAAAATTATTACCATAAATATGCAAAGAAGATTTTATGATCGAGTCCATTGTTAAAATAGTTCCAACACCTGTCGTACTAGGTTGAGGATGAGACTGTATTGCACAATATCCCGTACATGGGTGATGAAGTTTTGGAGCAGGACAGATCTTTCATAGAGGAGCTTCTGAAAAATTACGATGGTAAAGTTCACGGAGACCGGGAGTGTGGAACTTTCATCAATGACACTATCTTTGTTGATCTGGTGCAGGCCCTAACTGCGCAAGTAGACAGGTAAAACTTATCAATTGTATGTTACATTTTGTGTTCAGTGTTGCTTTGTTGGAATGTTATGTTTAAATCTATTTACTGACAAAGTTCTGTAATTTTGAATTTTCAGAAACACCATATTAAAAAGGTTTTTTTAATGTCACCAGAGCTATTTTAAAAAAAAAATTTCATGTCAATTATATACAGGGTGGCGCAAATAAAAATGGCCCCGTCATGGAGATAGGAATAATATAGAATTGTTTACAAGTTAACAAGCAAAAACAGGTTTGCTAAGTGAAGCTATTGATCGCTTCAATATTAAGCCCAAACAAACGCTTGGCGAATTATTTGCCGGCAACTAGGCGATGGTTTGACAAGCTAGTTGGAATGCAATATAAATTGAAGGTTTGTACACAGGTGTGCAAGAAAAAGTCCCCACTAGTGCCTATTATTTCAGCTGTTATTTATTCAAGAGAATCGGATCTTTTTGTTTTTGTAATACAAAACATTCTAAATTGATTGCAAGACACAAAATGTGGTGTTCGGACCCGTTTCGGAATGTTTTTGGACTGGTTCAAAACAGATCCTGTCAAACTGATCTTGCCATTTCGTAACTAAGCGTTGCATAGCTTTCTTTTATAACACTTTTACACCTTTAAATTGAATTCTTTAAAGGTGGCCATATTTTTTTCACGAATTTGTTTTAATAAAACTTTCTACAATGTACACCCTCTCCTGTACTGTGAGTATCATCTTCATCTGTGTATTGATCAACTCGCACAGCTGCCACAATTCACATCTAAACTTGCCTCACCATCCACAATTAAGATCTGAACTCGCCGATTGTCCATGAGGAGCTCTAATGTGATGCTGATCCAATCCAACCAATGCAAAAACAGGTTCTCAAGGGAAGAGCCATTGCACGCTTAAATAATCTTTTATTTAGACTTGAAGGTTTCAATTGTTTTTACTGCCAAGCATTTCAATGCATTCCTATCTCTAAGCTGGGGCCACTTTTATTTGCGCCATCCTGTATATTTGTTTATACTTTATTGTCTCTTAAATTGATTCATGTGACAATGCGACCAAAGTGGAATTGTACGAGGGCTGTTTTTTTTTCAACCTCCGATGGGCTATAGCAAAAAAGACGGGTCCATATACAAAAAAGATTTTTTTTTTACCAAAAGTAAAGTACAATACTGTTTCTTCATATAATCACCTTGACGATTTTAGCATTTGTCATATCTGAAAACAAGCTTTGAAATACCCTCTTCATAAAATGTAGCCGCCGATGATTCGAAGGTAGTTGTGACGGTTTCTTTGAGCTTAACGTCAACTTGGAAGAGCACAATCACAAAGCCACTATGCCTTATCAAAATTCACTTTATAATTCAGGGAAGCAAGTCTGTCGCTACAGACGGTATTGTTCAACAAGTTGACCAAGTGTTTAGGGAAACTCAAAGGTTTACCATAAGTGAATTATGGATTAGTAGTGGCTTGGAGGACAGAAAAAAATTGACGTAAAGCTTCCAAATTTACTTTTTTAAACGAAACCGTCACAACTCCCTCCCAATCATTGGCGGCTACATTTTATGAAGAGGGTATTTCAAAGCTTGTTTACAGGTATAACAAATGCCTTAATCGCCAAGATGATTATATGGAGAAATAAGCAGTATTGTACTTTTGGTAAAAAAAATCTTTTTTGTATCTTGACCCGTCTTTTTGCTATAGCCCAGTGGTTCCCAACCTTTTGTGGACCATCGCCCCTTTCTTTAGTTTGACTAACACCTATCGCCCCCTCTTAGTTTTCACGTTATGTCTAATTATAATTTGAGTTAAATTGTAACTAATAAAGCAGTTTTATAATTTTAAACACTTACTACCATATATAAAAACAACCAAAGCAGCTTTATCCGGTCACTCTTAAATAAAAAAAATGTATATTTTTAACAATTTTTTTAAAGAACAAAAGTGAAATAATTAACTAAGATCTTTAAACTGGATTCTTAAAAAATTAAGAGAATTGACAGTAAAAATTAAAAAAAAAATGAATGTTTGAAAACTTATTTATTGTTTTGTCTTACTTATTCAATGGCTGCCTTGTGCTTGGTGCATTGTTGTTAAAGCTTGAATATCTGGCCTTATATTTGTCAAGTTCAGTCGCAAGTCTCCTTTGAGGCAAATGTCCAACTTATTTCTTTGTTTAGTAAGGAGCTGTACAACAGAACTAAATCCTTTTTCAACTAAATATGTTGACGGGAACGAGATTAGAAGTGGTTCAGCTTTTAACCACAGTTGTGGATAAGTATCCATAAGTTTTACCCATGCAAACTCATAACCGCACTGCTTGAAAATGATTTTCGCCTCACAGTCATACTTCAGGTCTACAAACTCTGTCTGCAAAGAGTTATCAAGGTTATCCACAGCTTCGAACGAGAATGGATCTACAATCCAATCAGGAATTTCTAACTTGGTCAAATCTTCAAATCTTGTAAGCATATCAGTTTTTAACTGATCAAGATGATCAATAAAAATTAGTATTTTGTCTTCTGGTAATTCAGGAGTAACTGACATTAAACACTCTTCAAGGGTCGGAAACTGCACCAGCTCTTTACGGCCAATATTACGCTTGAGAATATCAAACTTAGCTATGACTGATGAAATGATTCCTTTGGCTTTGATAAGGTTCATCTTGTTTCCTTGCAGCTTTTTATTGACTTCATTCATTTTTTCAAAAATATCTGTAAGGTAAGCAAGTTCCAACTTGCGTTGCTTCAAATTCTCACTTAAAACAGGATGAGACGTGTCGGGGAACTCAGTAACCGTATCAAATAATTCGAAGAAACGGCGCAAACAGTTTCCTTTGGAAAGCCATCTCACGGCTGTATGGAAAAGCAAGCGTTCAAATTCCTCGTCATTTTCCTGGCAAAGTTGTCGAAATAGACGGTCATTGAGCGAACTAGTTTTGATCTTGTTGACACACTTAATAACAAGTTGTAGGGTTTCATGCAGTACACCACTCAATTTTTTCGCAGCTAAGTGTTGACACAGTGAATAGTGACGACCTCAGGTACTTCTTTCTTAAGGTGGGCTAGAAACCCAATATGACAACCTGACATGGTAGGAGCACCGTCTGTTTCACAAGCGCTTACGTTTGTTAGGGGAATATCGTTTTCCTCAAAATAATCTTTTACCACTTTAAAAATTGACGATCCCTTCGTGTCAGTGATCAAACTTCTAGCAAACAACATTTCCTCGGTAATTTCCTTTTGTTCGTTTATAAACCTCACATAGGCTAATAAAATTGCTTTGTTATCAATCACAGTTGATTCATCAATCTGTAATGCAAATTTAGTTTTTTTCAAGATATTGGTGAGTTTGGTTTCAACATCTGTGGCCATTTCGTCAATTCGCCTGGAAACACTATTGTTGCTCAAAGGAACCGATTGACTTATTTTATTACTAGGGCCCTCGCCTAACATGATTTCAACTATTTTTTTGGCAGCCGGTAAAACAAGAGTTTCGCCAATCGTGTGAGGTTTACCACATTTAGAAATCAATAAAGACACCTCGTAAGAAGCAAGAAGACCTTTATCAAGATCGCTTTCTTGTTTTTTAAATAGTTCCCTCACATTACTCCGTTTATCAGCTTTAGCTTTGAGCTGTTGAAAATAACTAAGTTCTTTACTCACTTTATCACTGTGTACTCTGGATAAATGTTCTTTCATTCGCGAAGGCTTCATGGCTTCATTAGTAAACGTTTTGTCGCACAAAAGACAACGTGGAAGCTGCACATTTTGTGGTGACACGATAAAACCGAATTTTAAATACTCAGCTGAGTATTGACGGCACTTCTTTTTATTTGAATCCATTGTGCATGAACTTCTACACTTCGAAAACAAAGAGAAAATTTCGGTATAGTTCTAAAATAAAAACTGTTGTAAATAAGAAACTTATTGCTATTGCACAAGAAAAAATATCCAAAATTGAATCATAGCCAAATAGAGGAATGTTCCACTATACAGGAGGGGGAGGAAGTGAAAAACGAGAGGAATGTTCCACTGCACAGGAGAGGGAAGGAGATTCACTCAGTCAGCCGCGCTGAATGACAACAGGTGAATAACTAGCCGATTGAGAATGGTTTTACTGTACTGCTGTAGAGTATTATTTAATTTACCCCCTTTGAATACTCATCGCCCCCCCACTATTTATCGCCCCCTTGATAACACAAATCGCCCACTTGGGGGCGATCGCCCCCAGGTTGGGAACCACTGCTATAGCCCATCGGAGGATGAAAAAAAAACAGCCCTCGTACGTTGTCACATGTTAATATAAACCCCCTCTTTTATTCATTATTTATATACGTATAAGTTAATTAGCTGCTGGAAATTGTTTAACTGTTTTTATATTTAAACATTATCTCAAAATTTTGTGGTTAGATTTTTAGGTAGCACTTTCTCTAGATAATAAGATCATTTATTTTTTCTGCATAGCTACCCAATATTTGAAATCATTTGCTAAACTGATTTTTAAACATAAGCCAAAGAATGTTAAAAAAAAGTATCAGTAGTTGGAATTTTCTTTAATATATTCTGAAATATTCAAATTCATTATTCAAAGCTAGAAACAGACACAAATTTCATTATTAAAGATCATCATCCTTTTGATATTGCAGGAAGGAGCTCAAAGTGAGTGAGGAGGATAAGAAAGCTCTGATGAAGCCATCATGGAGTGGTCCCCCTGGCCCCAATGGTGAGTAGATTAATTTAGAAAATTACCAAATATATTCAACAGGGTTGCCATACATGTGCATCTGTTCTGATATAGCAATAGTCTTTTAGATCTTAAATAAGCACTTTTACAAATACAAAAATAAAGGACCAATAACAGGCACGAAGCCCAACAAGATTGGTCCTGTTTACAGTCCCCCGACTATATCCCAGTGTCTGTTCAGCTTCTTTTTAAAAATATTAACACTGTCAGAACTCACAACATCCTCTGGCAGACCATTCCACTTATCCACAACTCTAACATAAAAGTAATGTTCCCTCAAATCCCTATTAAAACGTGCTTTTCTCAGTTTTAAACTATGACCTCTAGTCCGGTTATCAGAATAAAAAACAAGCAGGTCAGCATCCAATGACCTAATAAATTTAAAAAGCTGAATCAAATCCCCTCTAACCCTTCTCTCCTCCAACATGTACATATTTAACTTCTTCAATCGATCTTCATAACTAAAATTCCAAAAACCATCAACCATTTTAGTGGCCCTATGCTGCACCCTTTCAATCACATCTATGTCTTTCCGCAGATATGGAGACCAAAACTGTACGGCATATTCCAAGTGAGGCCTTACCAGCGCTTTGTACAGTGGCAGGATAACGTTACTAGACCTTGAAGGAAATACTATTTTTTATATAACCCAATAATTTATTTGCCTTTTTACTAGCAACTGAACACTGGTACCCCATTTTAAAATCATCACAAACCAAAATCCCCAAATCCTTAACTGAATTACTAACCTGAATTTCTGCACCTTTTAAAAAATAATCAAAAATCCTATTATTCTTTCCCATGTGTAAAGCATGACATTTCCCAATATTAAAAGACATCCCCCAATTATCAGCCCTATCTGATAATTTATCCAAATCCCTCTGTAGCTCATCCCTTTGTTCCTCAGAATTCACATTACCCATAATTTTTAAATCATCTGCAAAGATACTAATATGGTTATTTATTCTCCAGCTAATGTCATCAATAAAAACAATGAACAAAATTGGCCCTAGCACAGAGCCCTGAGGGACACCGCTTCCCCCGTCAGCCCATTCAGAATATCTACCCTTAATTTGAACTCGTTGCCTCCTATTTGTCAACCAATTTCTTATCCAAATCAAAATTTTCCCACCAATTCCAATCCTCTCCAATTTAATCATGAGTGCCTCATGAGCAGCGTGTAAAATACTTTTTTTTGTGTGTATAGCAGTTCTGCTACACCAAAGTATTTGTGTGTAGCAATTTTTAATTAATGCATAGCACTTTTGAAAAAATTTAAACTCTTCCAGTCTCTTCAATTGTTTTGGGGGGAAATGTTAATTTTTGATAAATATCCCTGTTTCTGTGATCCAGTTTTTAACAGTTCGTAACTGAACCGCCACATTTTACTTTCGTTGATTTTCGCAACACAAATAACGAATTGGAAATCTCGCTAAATCTTTCTGTTCTGGCGCGATTATCGGCGGTTTGTTTACACTTTTTGCTACTCACTTCCAGTCTGGTATGGAATTTAGATGTTTCCCTGCCCGAACGAAAAGCGGCCAACGGATTCGAATTGAGATTAAGCTCCATGACTTAGACAACTGAACTGAAGCGATCTGATTTCGAATCGTTTGCAAAAACACCATGGTTATGGCCGTAGTGAGCCTAGTGGTCAGCGTCTCGGGATCGGAAGGTCCTGCGATCGAGTCCCGGTACCACTGAAGACCTACCGAGTATATGCGGAGTACGTGCTCGTTAAATCTGTTGGGTCCGAAAGTCCTCTAAGTTCCCATACCAAATCAATACCTCTGGGGGTGACAAGCCAATTCTGGGGATCCTCTAGTTGGCCTCTGTCTCTAAAAATTAGATGGATCCACTTATGTGTGTGTTGTCTGTTGTGTCTGTCTTACTTGACGAAGGTTTATAAGCGGGTCGCTGACCAAGCACACAAACCTGAATATATACGTGTACAACCAACCAACCAACCAAGGTTATGAGAAACGGAGATGCTTTGTGAGTATTGCAACTAAATGCGATACAAAGCTAAATCGCTATCGCAAGTTTTCATTTTGGTGTCGCGTTTCGCGATGCGATACCGCTTATTTTACACGCTGCTCATGAGGGACCTTATCGAATGCCTTTTGAAAGTCTATATAAATTAAATCCACACTATCTTTCCTATCCAAACACTCGGTAACCCTGTTGTAAAATTTTAAAAGATTTGTGTTACAAGATTTTCCTTTTCGAAAACCAAATTGTAGATCTGAAAGATGTTTCCCCCCCTCAAGGAATGCCATGAGATGATGTTTAATAAAAGTTTCAAAAATTTTACATAAGACAGAAGTTAAGCTAACAGGTCTGTAGTTGCTAGGATCCCCCCTTGATCCAGCTTTAAAAAGAGGGGTAATATTTGCTAGCTTCCAATCAAAAGGTACACATCCCGAATCATATGATGAAATGAAAATTGTCAAAACAACGTCAGCCAACTCTTCCGCACATTCCACAAGTATCCTTGGATAGATATTATCAGGCCCCGGAGCTTTATGAGGTTTAATTCCTCTAAGATATTTAATAACATTTTCCCTATTGAAGGTGCATTCGTGAAAATTACTTATTTGTTTAACCAGCTGAATACCTTCACAATTAAAATCCTTGTTAAAAACATCACAGAAAAAATCATTAAGAATATTTGCCATACCCACCTCATCAGAGATAAAATTTCCAAACTTGTCCTCAAATGGACCCAAATTAACATTTGAAATGTTTTTTCCCCTAGCATATGCAAAGAAGTCTTTAGGATTATCATTAATTCCCCTTGCCAATCTCTCCTCCAAACTCAATTTTTGTTGCCTTTTCATATATTTAAACTTTTTCTGGCTATAACATAAGTCTCTCTATCAGTATCACTGCCTGAACTTTTAAACAACCTATAGGATTTCTGCTTCAATTTTAAGGCCTTCTTAATATCTTTTGTAAACTACAAAGGTGAAAATTTAATTGTATCGCGTTTTCGTCTGAAAGAGATATGTCTATTAATAACAATATTTAGTTTTTCCTTAAATTCATCCCATTGCTGTTCTGTATTATTCGATGTTAAACCTTTTCCAAAAATGTTAGCCAAATCTACCCGAATCTTATGAAAATTGGCATTCCTAAAATTTGGTACAATCCTAAAATTGTCTATCTCTGCTGAATGAAAAGCAAAATTAAATCTAATGATATTATGATCGCTGTCACCCAGATGCTCCCCTACTGTCAAACTATCCACCAAATTGTCATTACTACAAAAAATCAAATCCAACAAGGCATTATTTCTAGTGTTATCCTGTACAATTTGATGTAAAAAACAATCCTGTGTGCACTCCAAAAAATTTGACCCTTTAACGTCACAAGCCAAATTATTCTTCCAATCAATACCAGGAAAATTAAAATCCCCCATCAACACAATGTCACTCTTCCCCTGACAAGCCTCATGAATAGCGCTAAACATAGTATTATTATGATCTTCTGTGCAGTTTGGAGGTCTATAGATATTACCAATAGTAAGACTGAAATTTTTGTTATTCGTTAGCTTAACCCATAGTGCTTCAATACCCTGCAAATTATTCCCCAAAACTAATTCTGAACAAGTAATATTTTCCCTAATATAAATCAAAACTCCTCCTCCTTTCTTACCAATTCTGTCTTTTCGAAATAAAATAAAACCATTTATGTCCAAGAAAGTCGAAAGATCATCATCACTGGTCCAACTTTCTGTAATCCCAATGACGTGAATTTCCTCACTTGTTACTATACCCTTTAATTCATCTAATTTATTTCTGACGCTTCTAGCGTTGCAGTACAAAAATTTTAAGTGTTCAATTGTCTTTCTCTCATCATCTGCAGACCTTTTTATAATTTTGTTGTTGAACTTCACTACATGATTTCCCAACGTAGAAAATTTTTTCTGTTCCTGGTAGACCCCCGAAATTAATTTTTTGCAATCAAACCATCTATGACCAGTCTACTCACAACCAGGTTCCCAATTCTGCTAAGATGTAAACCATCTCTGGAAATCCAATCGGTCCTGCATGGTGACCATAGGTCAATATATGTCACATTTTCTTCCCCGCAAAGTTTTTTCAATATGCTATTCAATACCTGCACTCTGTTCCACTCCCAAAACTTTTGATCCTGGACCCCATATCTAGGTAATAAACTTATTACACTAACGTCCCCTGTCAGTTTCTTAACTTCGCTTAGCAAACCCTTTATTTCATTCGTGAATTGTGTGTTTGTTGACGTTAAAACATCATTAGTACCAGCCCATACAACAACTTTGCTTTGTTTTTTAACAGTCTTCTCCACTGTTTTTGTGATATCTGCCACTTTTGCTCCCGGCAAACAGCAGCGTACCATGTTTGAAAACTTACGCTGAATAATTGTACCCAATAACACCACCATAGAATCCCCCAAAACAACACCATGAATACTATCTTCCACTATAATACTCACATCAAGTTCACGACTATCACTCACCTCATCAACCAGAGAATACACCTCACCATCAGTATTCACAGTATTTAAACCACAAACTCCCTCCCCTTTCTGTTCACTTGAATCTTTCATACTAGCTTTTAAAGCATCAAGTTCTTCATTCATTGCAGCCAAGGTAACACAACTATTGCACTTAAACAACTTTCGTTCATTCTTTTTTACCTCTTTCAAACCATGTACGTTAGCATCACAAATTTTCGCAAACATCACAAACTATGTATAAACGACCCACTCCAGTACTCATCACCTTCATACATCTAACAATACCCATTTTAAATAGTCCACACCTAAGCCAAAGCAAAACCCGAACGTAAACAAACAGAAATTTGCGAACACAGAATGTAAACAAACACGCCTACCAAGGCTAGGCCTAGCAAAAGAGGACTGACACACTTATAATTACATAAAAAACCATCTCAAAGCCCTTAAAATATTCATAACTACACAAATAAGACGAAAATGAAACTAAACAAATGAAAAAATCTAAAAAACCATGAAAAAAGAAACTTATCACAAGAGCTCCCAAAAAACGCAGCTGCCTGTTTGACGCCCTCTAGTGGAATCTTTTTTTGTATGTCTTTTATTTTTAAAATGTATATACATAAAGTAAGATTAGTTAACTTGTCTTGCATTGATTTACATTCTGCCCTAGAAAGTGATTTGTAATATTTTCATTTACATTTATTGTAGATTCAGGATTGTTTGGGAATATAAAATAAGAGCTTTATAGAAGCTTAAAATATTGAAGTATAGTTAAATTGTATTGTTCATGAAGTCCTACATAATATTAAAGTGCTCTGAAAAAGCTTTACATTTGGCTTAACTTTTAAATATGAACCCTAATATGCCTGATCTCTAGAAATTAGTATATGGGAATGGCTACCCTGTGTCCTATCCATATAAAGAAGTATTTTATATGTATGGATTATATTTGATTGAATTCTGTATTCTTCACTTTCAGAGAAATCCTCTGGTCCCGAACAACCAGACATAATCTTTGCCGCTATTTCTGCTGTGTTTCCTGACAAAGGAGCCCCTGAACAACTGAAACAAAGGTAAGATTTTGTGCTAGAATTTTGTTTTAAGATGCTTTGTTAAAAAAAAAGTATTTGGCATAAAAGCTAGAGCATTCAAGCTGTAACTGATCGTATCTGCTGGCAGTCAGTAATTTTTTTGCAATAACTCATTATGGGGAATATTTCAACCACAGCAGGTCTAACCCTTTTTACAAACCAGACCCTGTCCATAACGGTGAACTCAAAATGGACATCAAGTTTCATTTGTTAGATCTACTCCGTACTAGGTTAACAATAGGCTGTAGTGACGTTCCTGAAACGTTTTGAAGAAAGATTGCTGTTACTTTTTACCTACAAAAGCATAAAGAATTGAATATTTTTAAAACTTTCGTTTTAAAAATTTTATAAATGTGGCTGTCTTATAGGGCTCTATCCCATTTTTTTTAATTGGTTCAAATATTTTGTGTAAAATTATTTATAAAAAAAGTTTTTAAAAAAATTGCAAACCAATTTCAAAAAGTGGGATAACAGAACCTTGTAAGTCAGCTACATCTATTATTTAAAAAAAAAAACTTTTCAAAAATATTCAATGCAAGCAGAGTATTGTGACATAAAAAGTTATTATTCCCCATTGGATTAACACAGAGGCACTTTGGGTTTGGAGACCCACGCCCATTCCTCTTTAAGCTCTGCATATTTGAAGTTTTTATTCCTCTCCAGGTATCGTGAGCTGGTGGACAAAAAAGACCCGAGCTCTAGTGCGTCTGAGTGCACTCCCAATATGGATGGCCCTGGTGCGCAGTCGGTGGTTCGCGAGCAGAGTATGCACTCCTTTCACACCCTCTTCTGCCGAAGGTGCTTCAAGTACGACTGTTTCCTACACCGTGAGTTATCAGTTCTTTGATCTATAATGTATCTAAATGTACTTGCTCCATGTTCAAAAGCTATGGCCATTGCCAGATGATCAAGGAGAATTTATTTAGCTTAATGTCCATAGGGTTAACTTTTTTCCATAATCATAGTTTTTTTTACAAAAGAAAAACTTCAAAAAACGTTTAATATATCTGAACGTACTGCACCCATGTTAAAAAGCTGTGGCCAGATGATCAATGAGAATTTATTTGGCTTACCATCGATTGAGGCCCAAAATCAGTTTTTTTTTTCAGAAATGAAGACAAAATTAAACTACAAAAGCAATTTAAATGCTTTTAGGTCACTAAGCTTTTTAAGTAATGTACTTAAAAAATAATTTCTAGACATTTTTTAAAATTTTATAACAGAAAAAAATGGTGTTAGTTAAAAAAATTTTGGACACGGAATACGTCGGGGCAACTTTGGACTAAACATTATATATAAGAAAAATAAATTTTACTACTTTTGGGGTTGTGTAATAGAACTAAAATGTCTGAACAAAAAAACTAACATTACAAGTGTATGCTAATATTCTACTTTTTTATCAGTTATCGAATCTGTAAGGGAATTGAAAACTAATAGTTATTGAGCCATCTTTTCCCCAAATAGCAAGCAACAATTTTAATACAGGAGTTATTGATTCCTTTATTTGTGACCCAAAATAAGCTTAGGTAGATGAAAACGAGTTTTTCTTGTCAAACAATAAAATCCCAATTTCAGGTTTTTTACACAGCTAAAGAAAGAGATGAAGCGGGATGGTTTTAAACTGAGGTTCTTGATTTCTACGATTACTTGTACAATTTTGCCAGATTGTATAGGATTTTTGAAAAATTCCTCCAAGAATTCAGTTCCAGGTTGCATTGGGTCTTCCCCAAAACAGAAGTAAAGTAAAATTATTGACCCAATCACCTTTGAATATTAATAAAACAGACAATATGAAGATGAGATAAAAATGAGGAACATATAACCAGTGCTTAAAAATGTAGGAAAGTTAAGAAAATTGTGTGGGTTTCTCTGGTGTTTTGTTCTTCTAAAATGCAATGTATTCCTTAGATGTTGTAGATGTGCATGCAGGCCATGACAGAGTTACAGAAAACTCCGGTCGTGAGTACTAGCATCTATTGAATTCTTAGTGAAAAGTGTTATTATGTGTTATGGGTATTATATTATGTTTATGGTATTAGTTTTCCTTACCTCTATTTGCTTTACACTAATCATTACTTTGCAGTCTGATGTAGTTGCTATGGGTTTTTAGCATTTCTTGTTTATTTAAATAATATAAATGACCTTGGTGAATCAATATTTCGCCTTTTAAAGTTATTTTATGTACATAATTGAATTTTATACTAATAGAAAGGCAATTTCATAACTAAGTAGGGGTCAACTTAGGGTAAGGTGATAATTATAACTAAATGGGTATATACCAATGAAAATTTTTAATTATCGATTCACAGCTTAAGCTAAAAAGATTAGGTACCACAAAAAAGCTTTTTTTTATTCATTCTAACATATAAGGTAAGTTTCGCACATTTGAAAGGCATTTGAAATCCGAACACACTAAATTAATAAAAATATTGCATACTTTTACTTGTACCTATATTGATCTTTCTCTATTTCAGCTTTTCACCCTTCTCCAAGCCAGTTTAAGCACAAAGTTTGTGATATGAAACCTGACTCATCTCCCTGTGGAAATCAGTGCTACTTGCATTTGGTTAGTTTCTGCTTTGTTTGATTTTTATATTTAGTTGTTGATGATGATCTGTCTAATATAAGATGCCTTTACGTACCGAAAATACAACATTGCAAAATACTTTATAAACTGTTAAACATCTGTCACACAGATGCTTTTAAACACCAACTTCATTTCATAAAAGATACTATACTGTTGTTACAACAGCTGTACCTAATGAGACATGAAGTCGAAATCTTGAATTTGTTTTTTGAAATCCTGGATGTGGCGACTCAGTTGTCAAACTTTGTACTAGGTTATGATCTCCCCAAAGTTTTTTTTGTTTGATCCGAAATATTTAATTGATTAGGTGCTGTTGAACACATTCAAATACAAAGATTAAAAATATAAGTTGTTCTTCATTTATAGCATGTGTGATGTCTCTTCTGAAGGTTGACGCCCCTGTGCTAAGGTAACTTTGAAACAATCTCTGGAATCTAGAGAACCTTGAAAAAATGCACTGTTTGGCATCATCTATGTGATTGCAGTTTGACTAACTTCCAACACCTTATTTTTCATGATTTGTAACCTATATTTATGTAAGTTAACAAAATAAAATATTTTAACATGAGTCGGTTTTACTTTGGCACAGGACCTGGTGCAAGAGAGACTTCGCGAAAAGCAGAGAGAAGAAAATGAGCAGAATGAACGCCGCAAAATGCTGAAGCAGATGTCGGTGGATAGCGGTAATGAAGCGAGCAGTGAAGACAGCAATGACAGTCTCCGTAGCTCAAGGAAGAGAGTCATTCCCGAAAGAGAAAACAGTGAAGGTTAGTATATTCTTAAACACCTAATTACAGCTGTAAATGTTTACATAATTTGATAGATTTCTTTTAAAAAAAACTCCCTTAAATGAAGAAATATACAGAAATCAGTTACATTTAATTAGAATTAAATGTTGGGATTGGCTTCTTCACCTGTTGAAGTACAAATGTTGCTTGAAGATTCTGTTATAAACCTACTTGTTTATTATGTAAACTCTACTGCTTAAAGTAAAAACTTGCTATCCACCAATGATACTAAAGATAAGAATAAAATTAACAAATTGTAAAAAAGTAGGTAAAACTAATCTAGTATTAAAATTTAATTAAAAACTAATCATTCTTCAGATTTGATGATGATATTTGTAGATTTCCATTATTATATATTTTATCTGGAAAATATCTAGGTAATAAATTAAGTTTATTTTATTGCTATGTACTCTACTTCTTCTATATTTCTTTGAACTAATATACAAAACTTATTCAGGAAATTTTAGCATCCTGAACAATACTACTATCTCAAGTAAGTTGAAACTCAAAGACCTGGAGACCAGCTGGACTGGGGCTGAGCAGTCACTCTTTAGAGTTTTATGGAAAGTTTTTATTGGCAACTACTGTGCTATTGCTCAAATGCTGACAGACAAGACATGTGCACAGGTAAATTTCCAAAATTCCTTTGTTTGAATAAAAAGTATAAGGCATGTGTTGGGATTGCTACCCTCGAAACCTTTGAGAGGGCAAACGAACTAATCTAAAGAAATTGAAGGGAAAAATTAAATGTCGAAACATTAGTTGGAATGTTCCTAAGATGGCAACCTGAAGTGCAATGCTTGTTGTTTATAAATCAAACATTACTTATTCAACCCAATTGATAAGAATGTGTGTTAGGTAATTAAATATTACCTTAGTATGAAGCATCATCTATCAATGTTACCATTTTTAAATACGAACACTCAATGACAGGAGAACAAGGAAGTGGGTATGTATATCTAGAGGGGAAAAGACATTATCTCCTGAAATAAACTCCTTGTCTCTAAAGAAAGCAGCACTCCCCCTCGTGCCTATTAGGATTCATTGTCTGTGTTAATAAAAATGTATTATCTCACATGTATCGTGCAAACTGTATGATGCTATCGTATATATGTGGAGGGACTGACTGGAAGACTTAAAAGAGATTCATTTATTAGAATCTTAAAAGTTACATATGCCCATAATAGCATATCTCTATAGTCTGAGAGAAATTTGTTAGAGGAAACATTGCTTCTCTTTAATGGGTGCTGTGTCCACAGGTAAATGGTTATAGGCCAATCCCACAATCAACCAGGCTCATTTGCATTTATTTCAGACAAGAAACACATAACATCAACCAACTTCCGGATCGTGTCAATATAACCCAGTCTTTGACACATTTTTTATGAACACCATTGGCTTTGTAATTAGTATCTGTCTTTTCCAGACCTATGCTTTTGCCCAGAAAGAGCTTTCTGACTTGAGCCACCCGGATGACGCAGCCCTAGACAGCACCCCTCCAAGAAAGAAAAAGAAGAAGCAGCGTCTGTGGTCGATGCACTGCCGCAAGATCCACTTCAAGAAGGACTCTGCTTTCAACCACCTCTACAATTACAGTCCTTGTGACCACCCAGGGCAGCCCTGCGATGCCTCTTGCCCCTGCGTCATGGCACAGAACTTCTGCGAGAAGTTCTGTCACTGCTCCACAGAGTGTGAGTGCACTGAATAGTCACGATTTTGAAAAACTGGTTGCGATAATGTGACATATTTTCTTGTTGTAAAAAAAATTGAAGGATTCCTTCGCATTTTGCGACTAGCGACTGTTAATTTCGAACCCTGGCACTGACGGTATCATAGCCTCTTACAATAAAATACATCTCTATTTAAAAATAATGTAGATTTAAGGGTAGTGGAAGGACCAATGAATGAATTTTGTCGTGTTTAACAAAATCTGTTGATACTGAATCGAAACTCAGGATGAATACAACTGTTTGCCAGTGCATGGGGCCTATTGCATCAATGGTGGTTAGAAATAATTTCCTTTTTAATCACTCTGCTACATTTTTGATGAACCAAAGATAAGAGGTATTTTATAACGGGAGGATCGTACTCTTTCTTAATATGTTACTAGCCCCAAGGTCACACGTTTATAATTTGCCCTGGGTAGTTGTCATGTAAATAGCTTGGTTTATAGCATTGCTTTAAGTCTTGGTTGCTTTATATCTGGTGGGGTGACCCTGTAGTATCAGTTCTGGTAAAGAGCCTATAATGGTGGTGATCTAAGAAGTGAAGATTTAACAACTTTGTTTAATCATGTCAGAGAATAAAGTTTCAATTTGTATAAATATTGTGCATAAAAGGGGTGCATTATATATATTAATTTCTTATTTATAAGTGAGGAAAATATTAGAAGATTAAATTATCTATATCCAATCATATTTATATTTATTGAAAGTTACACGACCTCAAAATCATTTGGGTGCAAAACTTTCACACTAATAACACTAAAATAAATATTTTCATTATTTCCGAAAAAATAATTTTTATCTTGCATAGCTGCTCTCCTAGTTGTAACATACATTTTCTCTCTACAGGCCAACAGAGGTTCCCTGGGTGTCGATGTAAAGCCCAGTGCAACACTAAGCAGTGCCCATGCTACCTTGCAGTGAGAGAATGCGATCCAGACCTATGCCAGACTTGTGGCTCAGGTAAACCTCAAGCAAAGTTTTAAGCGTTCACATTTTAATTTTTTTTTTATTTTCTTGAAAAAAGTTCGCAGTTGAATTGTCTAAATTTACAGTGGAACCTCTATTAATATATCGTCTAGAAAATTCACTTGGAATACAGCTAATAATTAATAAAGTTACATTTTGCTTTGTGTGTTCCTCTGATAATCTATTACTTTTAAGCAGAATCTAAATTGTCAAAAGTCGAATAAATTTTGATAAAATAAATCAATGTAGAACTTAAGGGTTGATGTTAAGTTACTTAATTGGCATTCTAATATTTAAAAGTATGTTTATTTTTTTTAGACCAGTTTGATGTTCGTAATATATCCTGCAGAAATGTTTGTGTACAAAGAGGACTTAGAAAGGTAAGGCAATAAATAAAGTTAAGTTATTTTGAACAATTTGATTTTCTCTTTTTAGGTAACCATTTCTATAGTCATGTTTTTGCTTTGTCTTAGCTGTTTTTAGTGTGCTGGAGTGCAATAATGTATTTATTTTCAAAAATATTTTGAAGTTTTGAGTGTACATTTATGTTTTGTTATTCTTAGTAACCTGTAGTTGCTTTCAGCTTTTTGCGCCTGGAAGGCGCACGAGGCCGTAGTTAAATTGGTAAAATAAAAAAAATGTCTTTACTGAATAGCAATAGAATTTTATATTTTTACATCGATTTTTTTATTTATCTTAGCATTTGCTGCTGGCCCCTTCAGATGTGGCTGGGTGGGGTATCTTCTTAAAGGACACTGCTCAAAAGAATGAATTCATATCAGAATACTGTGGAGAGGTATGTTTACTTTTGGCTTTAAATAAGTAATTTGTTTCTTTTTTTAAATTAAAGAATAGTTTTCTTACGAAAAAAATATCAAACCTGAAAAAGGATTCAGTTTAAATATATTTTCTAGGAATTTAGTTGTTTAAACTGATGTTATTCTTATTGCATCATTTGTGGTGATTGAAATTGTATGTAATTATCTTATCATGATTTTTTTTTTGACAGATAATCTCGCAAGATGAAGCAGATAGGAGGGGAAAGGTCTATGACAAATATATGTGCAGCTTTCTTTTCAATTTGAACAATGGTAAGCATAAGTTTTTATATTTTATACAATCTAATTTGGTTTTGGCGATGAACCACTTCTTATGGTGTTAATGTGTCTCATCTGTGTTTAAACTTTCTAATAACACAAAGTTTGATTTATTAAAGTTATTTATCTTAAGTTCAATTTTTTTTCATTCAATCCTAAAATAAATCTTCTTAGGTAACATGTTAAATAAAAAAAATTCTCCAGTGGTTTTTGTTATCCTTTTATTCTGGCTGATGCAAGAACATGATTGAACTGAGTCATACTCAATGCATCCGTTACCATGATTCAATTAATTACTATAATTTCCATTTACCATAATTGAAGAGCTTAGTGGAAGAACATGCTGTGACATTTTTGAAAAAATTGAGATTTTTGTGTTAATGAACATATTATTCTATCTTTTAAAGATACAAGTTTATCCTTTTTCATAAACTTTGAGTTTAATTTTTACCTTTTGAGAGTACCTTTTATAACGGATCTACTTAAAAATCTAACTAAGATCTCATCTAACTAAAAAGTTCATTTTCTTGTTTTCACGTTTTTGTCACATTCTTTAACTAAGCTCTTCTCTGCAATTGTTCTCACTAGCTGTATGTGTTGTGTCATACAACATTGGGATGAATTTGTGTTCGTCTTGATACTTTTAGCTATCTATCCATGTATCTAACACCTTCTGGCAGATTTTGGTGGTTATTAATAAATGAGTTTTTAAGTAGTTATTAAAGAAATGAGTTTGAATCTTTAAAAATTCAAACTCATTTCTTTAATAACTACTAAAACCGACTTTATAACTTTATGTATCTTTAAAAATACATAAAGTTATAAAGTCGGTTTTTAGAAGCTCTTTAAATGTTCTAAGAAAAAGCTTCAAAATATAAAATCATGAAAATTGACTTGAAAATCTGTTATGTAAAATACAAACTGTTCCTGAGTATTGATAATTGTTAAGAAGTACAATTTTTACTTCCAGATTTTGTTGTGGATGCTACCCGTAAAGGTAACAAGATCCGCTTTGCCAATCATTCCATCAACCCCAACTGCTATGCTAAAGTGATGATGGTGAATGGCGATCACAGAATTGGCATATTTGCCAAAAGAGCCATCCAGACAGGAGAGGAGCTATTCTTTGACTACAGGTTAGTTCCCATATTGGATTAATCCGTGTTGATTCAGAGAATTGTATTATTTCGGTGATTCTGTGCAAATAGGTCAAAATTATGTAAACATAATATAATTGGACTATGCTTCAGAGAAAAAAAGAAAAATAATGGTATATAGTTAGAGTGTTTTTGTTACATTACCCTTAAGAAATAAAATAATAATAAAATAACTACCCCCCCCCTTCTTTAAACACATTAAGGACACTCTTAGAACACAAAGCATAAAATAATTAAATTTTAAATTTAATCTTCAATTTTTGTCATTTTTTAAAATTTTTATCTTAAACACTAAACTAGACTTGCTCTTCTTAAACACTAAACTAGATCGGCATGTAATCTTATAATTTAGTTATTTTTGTTATTTCCTGGGTTATTTAGCCATTCCCGCATTTAAGTAAAAATTCAAAAACTATGTAACTAAATATTTTTTTTAATTGAGCTGATGCAGTATTTTATTTATCTTCCACCCCGCAAGCAACCATACTTTTCCCTGCTCAAATTGTTCATTTATAAAACCTACCTATATTTAAAAAAAATAATTTTCTGGATTTTTTTCCCATATTAAAACTTAAATCTGCTGCTTCTGAATAAATAGATAATTTTTTTAATCAAACTATAGTTCCATTATTGTTTATTTTCCAGGTATGGACCCACAGAACAACTGAAGTTTGTTGGCATTGAGAGAGAGTGTGAATTCCCCTGATGACAAGAATTACGAGACGCATCTTTTTTTATTGCACACATCTCATGCTTCTATTTTAAAAAAAACACCTCTGCAATTTCTTGTTCATTCAGCCACCGCGAGACTTGATCATTGCTAAAAAACATCAGTTGATATCTGTAAGAGAACACCTGGTATTCGGTTAGTGTTAAGTCACAACAAATGGTGATTTTGTGCACATGAATGTCGTACAACCACTGCATTCTGTAAAACTAGTTATGTGTATGACTCTGAACCAGTTAACAGCTGTTGTAACTACATTAGTGTTCATATAATCTGAGACTTGCTTTTAATGAGCATACAGTGTATATGAAGAAACAAAGGATTTTCACTATATTCAGGATGGGTTTTTTTATACAAAGCATATTTTAACTCTTGCACACTTTGATTTGTCAGCAAGGAAAGAAATTCTGTGCCATAGAGTGCCAAAATTGGTATTGTGCTCAAATTATAATTTAATGTTACATTTTGTTCAGGTTTGCTAATACTACGGGGGCTGTTTTTTTTTCAACCTCCGATGGGCTGTAACAAAAAGACGGGTCAAGATACAAAAAAGATTTTTTTACCAAAAGTAAAGTACAATACTGTTTAATTCTGCATATAATCACCTTGACTATTAAAGCATTTGTCATATCTGTAAACAAGCTTTGAAATACCCTCTTCATAAAATGTAGCCGCCAATGATTTGAAAGGAGTTGTGACGGTTTCTTTGAGCTCCACGTCAACTTGGAAGCGCTACCATCCAAGCCACTATGCTTATTAATAATTCACTTATGGTAAACCTTCGAGTTTCCCTAAACACTTGGTCGACTCGATGAACAATACTGATGTTCATGAAGAAGGGGACCAAGGAAGCAAGTCTGTCGCTACAGACGGTATTGTTCAGCGAGTTGACCAAGTGTTTATGGAAACTCAAAGGTTCACCATAAGTGAATTATGGACTATCAGTGGCTTGGAGGACAGAAAAAAATTGACGTAAAGCGTCCAAATTTACTTTTTTTAAACGAAACCGTCACAACTCCCTCATAATCATTGGCGGCTACATTTTATGAAGAGGGTATTTCAAAGCTTGTCGACAGGTATAATAAATGCCTTAATCGCCAAGATGATTATGTGGAGAAATAAGCAGTATTGTACATTACTTTTGGTAAAAAAATCTTTTTTGTATTTTGACCCGTCTTTTTGTTACAGCCCATGCGAGGTTGAAAAAGAAACAGCCCTTGTATTTTCATGGTTTTTACTCAAATTTTGCTGCTCCAAAATTAACTCCAACGGGTGCCAGCAAAATTTCAATCCCTGTGCAAGTTAAAAACTTAAATCTTCTATGCAATTACCCTTTCAAGTTTTAAGTTCTATTCTTCCTTCATTGAATAAACATTAGTTTTATCACCTTACATGTATTAAGTAGGTAGAAAATATTCTATATGTATCCCTCTACTTAAGTTTAAAATTTGAGAGCATTTGGAGTATGTCTTCAAGATGACTTTGTTGTGCCTCAATTGATATTTTCAAGCAATTTTTTTTTAAAAATAAATCATTCCGTTACAAATTCTTAAATATTTAAAACCTATAATAAACATTTCAAACAATTGTTTTACAGTCAATTTTTTTGCCAAATACTTTTTCTTTTTTGCACCGATAAATGCCTCTGTTGAAGGCTGGTGTAGTTGTTAAATATTTTAATGTTTATACAGGTGTGTTCAACTGACAAATGTGAAACATTTTGAGAGGCATTACTAAACAAGATTCTAAATTTTATTTATTTACTTCACTCTTATATACATATGTAAAACTTTTATTAGTCCAATTTAATTAAGTAAAGGTTTTCACTTTTGGTTCAATTGCTTCTTTCCAAGATTAGTTTTTAACTCTAATATAGTTACAACTTTAGCTTGTTACATGGAGAAAAAAATAATAATTGTTACTATGTTATAACTTTTTTGTATGGAGTGACTGGCATTTCTTTTCTCTGTAGTCTTGTGATTAATGGTATTTTTAATTGTTTTGTTTGTGGACCGTGTTGTGTTTTAATAAACTACAGTATACTTATTCTTGTTGTATTTATTTCTATAGACATAGTGCGTACTGTACAAGCATGAAGAAAACTTTGCAGTTACTTAACAGGTATTATACTCCTGTGGGCAGGTAAATTGCAGTATCCCCTAAAATGAAATTGACTGTTTTTGTCATGAAAATTTAAATTTTTTTAGTATGCTTTTGTGACGGTAGTAATTATGCAAAAAAAGGGTCATTGGGGGGGAACACTGCAGTTTACCTACCCACGGCAGTATTGACGAATGCTCTCTTTGTTAGTAAAAAATCTGAGAACATAAATGGTAATATGAGCATCACTGCATTATGAGCAAATAAAAAAAAGAGGCAGTGAAAGATAGCAGAGGCATTAAGACAATAATTAATACGATATCAAGAATCAAACACAGTAATCACAGTTAAAGTCTTAATTTGCATTTCTATTTGGAATCTATTTGATTTTTTTTTATTCCGTGCGAAGAACGGGTATAAATTGGCTAGTTAATAAATATTAGGGAAATATTAGGTTTTTACGGATTATGGTTGATACATATTCAAGAATAAAAATCTCTAATCATTTACAGCGTTTTCGACATTTTCTTAACGTGAACGTAGAACAGATTCTAAGAGATTGACTAAAGCAATATTTTACATAATTATTTTTCGAACAGCAAATAAATTTAGAAAACGATAAATAATAACTTAATTTGTGAAAGAGAATTAACGAAACTAGTCAATTAGATTTTAAATAAATTACAACTGGATGCTGTGTTTGGCGATTTTATTCTAATGTGTATAACTCTTTATAACAGAATATAACTGTTTATAACAGAATCTGTCACTTAGCCCGCTTCCACACAACATTTGTGTTCAAAAGGGTGGAAAAAACACCAAACACAGCATTAATTCCATCTATATTAAACATTTATAAGCTAAATTTAACTACACTGCTCAAAAGAATTAGGGGAATGCAATGTTTTAAACCCTTTCACCCCCAATGATTCCATTTGGAATCATCAGCTTGCGATTTTTTTTCTCACTAAGTTGAGATCGCTCCTATTTATCGTTAGATGGAAGAATCATGTATTTTGAAGAATTAAATAGTGTTTGTTTTAATTAAATGAAGAATATGAAAAACATGGTAAAATAAAATTCACTCCCAAAATTTTTTGTGAAATAAATTGACCCTAAATTCTTCACGCTTACATTCTTAGATGTTTAAATATTGATTTTAACTTTTTTTTTAAGACGTAAGTGGTGATGCAGATTGCAGAGGACTGTAGGTTGTTGATTCTGGTTATTATTTCATATTTTTGGATAGACTAAAAGGAAACTCCGACTGGCTGCTGGTAAACGCAGTATTTTTATTGCATCTTCCTTCCTGGTTAGTAATGGAATGAATTACAATTTTTGCCGTTAGGGCGTGGCATTTACATACTTTTCTTGGATACCGCTAGGCGGCGTTACACACGATTATACATACTCCCGCGTTAAAATGTAGATTTCAAAAATATATAGAGAGAAAATTATCTGAATAATAATATGAACAATTTCAAACATAATAAGAATAATACTCAAATATTATACAAAAAATCAAACAATATATATAAAGAATTTTCACAGACAGAATTACACACCTTACTTAATTGGGACTGGCAAAATTGCTAATTTAGTTATTGGGCGCTTAAAAATTCCACGTTTAGTTTTAACAGAACAAACTCTTACACATTTGTCCCTACCTTCAAATACCTTTACAATACGCCCCAATAACCATGAGTTAATGGGAAGATTATCTTCTTTAATAAGAACTATTGTTCCAAGTTGGATATTATTTTTAACAAATTGCCATTTATTTCTCTGTTGGAGGTGACACAAATAATCATTTGACCATTTTTTCCAAATTAGCTGTGTAACCTTTGTTGTTAATTGCCATCTATTAAGTCTATTATCATTTAGTTCTATTAATTGAGGTTCAGGAATGCTAAACATTGTACGGCCAATTAAAAAATGTGCAGGAGTAAGGACTTCAAACTCCTCCGCATCATTCGACATGGGAGTTAAGGGCCTAGAGTTTAAAATTCCTTCAACCTGATTCATTACAGTAAGAAATTCTTCATAGGACAGAGTCAAATTTCCGATTGCTCTTTTTAAGTGAAATTTAAACGATTTCACACCACTTTCCCATATACCTCCAAAATGAGGAGCTTTAGGTGGTATAAACTTCCAAGTAATTTTTTCTGAACTAAGATAGTTACTGAAAGTAGTATCTGGTTGATTTATTAATTCAAACAAACGGTTTAACTCTTTATTGGCTCCAATATAAGTTTTGGAGTTATCACTAAAGATAGTGGAGCATTTTCCCCTACGAGAAGTAATCTTTTAAGTGCTGCAATGAAACAATCGGAAGTTTGATCCGAAACAATTTCAAAATGCACAGCTCGTGTAGCTAAGCATACAAATATAACAACAAATATTTTTGTTTTTGAACCCTTTCTTTGATGTTTATGACGAATATAAAATGGTCCTAGGTAATCTGTCCCTGTATTAACAAAAGGGTAAGTTTTTGAACATCGTTCGGCAGGTAAGTCTCCCATTTTTTGCTCTAGGAATCGAGGGTTATATTTCGCACAAATAACACAATCATGGACTAATTTCCTTGCTAATGTGCGTCCATGAATAATCCAAAATCGTTGTCTGGATGCATTAAGAAGTGCTTGAGCACCCAAATGGCTATAAACTTTATGTAACTCTAGTAATATTAAAATAGAAATTTTGTGATTTCTAGGCAAAACAATGGGATGCTTACTATTGAGTGGCAAGTCGGAATTTTTGAGTCGACCACCTACTCTAATGACATTTGACACTTCGTCAATAAAAGGATTCAAAGATTTTAATTTACTGTTATTTGATACCTGTTTCTCATTATTTAACAATTTAAATTCATCTGGAAAACTTTCTTGTTGTACCAAAGATAACAAATGCATTTCATTTTTACTTACTTCGTCTGCAGTTATAATACTTGTTATTTTTAACTTATTTTTACAATTTATAATGAATCTGTTAACGTAGCAAAATATACGAATTAATTTTTGATAATTATTAGTTGTACAAATTAATCCTGTAAGAAAACTTTCACTAGGAATAGTTGTTAGGCAAGGGTTCTCACTAATTTTAAATTCTCTAACATATGATTCATCATTAAGTATACTAGTGTCCACAATACACTCGTCACACTGGTCTTGTTGTAGCAGTTGGGGACCCTGCCACCACAGCTTGTTTGTGATAAGATCAGACACATCTTGTCCTCGTGATACTATGTCACTAGGGTTTTCTTTAGTAGGCACATGTCTCCAATGATAGTTTTTGTCCAAGGCTTGAATTTGTTTTACTCGATTGGAGACGAATGGTTTCAGTTTTTCAGGTGGAGTCTTTATCCAGGCAAGAACGATAGTGGAATCACTGTACATGAAAATGTTGTCCAACGGAATTTGCAGGATGGGGACAACTCTTGCAGCAAGCTGGGTTAGAAGCAATGCAGCAGCAAGCTCCAATCTCGGAATGGTCTGCTTGGTGGATGCGGACTGGCGAAGTGGACTCACCTTCGACTTGCTGCATAGAAGACTTGTTTGCACGTTGCCTTCATTGTCAGTTGACTTTAGATACAAGCAACATCCGTAAGCAGAAAATGAAGCATCAGCAAATCCGTGGAGTTGAATATTTGTGGCTTTAGGAAGAAGTACACATCTTGGAATTTGCACTTGATTGATGATAGGAAGCTGGTCCAGAAAGAGTAACCACTCCTTGATCTCATTTGGTGGAAGATCATCTGACCAGTTGAACTCCAATGCCCACAGTCTTTGAAGAAATATTTTCGCCTTGACAATGACTGGTTGAATGAGTCCCAATGGATCGTAGATTTTGGCGATAATAGACAACACATCGCGTTTGTTGTAGTTGTCTTGACGGCCGACGCTCACTTTGTAGGTAAGGTAGTCCGCTTGTGAGCACCAAAACATGCCAAGAGTCTTGGTTGTTGTTTCACTGGGAGTAAAAGAGTAAGATGTTGATTGTCTATCACCTTGAATCAAGTCTGGATGATTGGCTGTCCATTTGTGAAGTTTCATTCCTCCTCGTTGTAGTAGTTGGATCAGCTCATCTTGTAGCCCCTTGGCGTCTTCTATAGTTTCACATCCTGTCAAAATGTCATCTACGTAGAAATCAGTCCTTGCGGCTCTTGAGGCAATTGGGAAGTTTTCTTCTTCATCTTCAGCCAGCGCCTTTAAAGCACGGGTTGCTAAGAACGGCGCACATGATGTGCCATAAGTGACAGTTTTGAGCTGAAATGTCTCGATGGGTGCAGAAGGACCTGTCTTCCAAAGGATTTTCTGTAAAGGCCTGCATTCTGCCTCTTTGTCTGTTGAGCTCCTTTTGTGTCTTTTTTTCCATATTTCTTTTTAATCCGGCTCGACGGACCAAATTATGGTGATGCAGATTGCAGAGGACTGTAGGTTGTTGATTCTGGTTATTATTTCATATTTTTGGATAGACTAAAAGGAAACTCCGACTGGCTGCTGGTAAACGCAGTATTTTTATTGCATCTTCCTTCCTGGTTAGTAATGGAATGAATTACAATTTTTGCCGTTAGGGCGTGGCATTTACATACTTTTCTTGGCTACCGCTAGGCGGCGTTACACACGATTATACAGTAAGGTTGAAAAAATTATTGTTAAAATTTATTCAAAAGTTATCATTAAAAATTTCCCCCCTTAAATTTTAATTAAAAAATTAAGATTTTTTCCCCTGTTTTTTACCATTTCATTCTATATGCATAATGAATCTATTTCACAAATTTTAGATTTTTAAAATAAAAAATAAGAAGTTGGAACTGAAAGAGTTAAAAAAAAAAGTACGGAAAGTGCCCCCCTAATTGTTTTGAGCAGTGTAGTTTCGTTTATTTTCTTTTGAAATTTCAATAACTACAAATCGATTTGATGCACCCAAACAAACTACGAGGAATGTGCAATGTTTGCTATCCAGTGGCTGGCTTATTCCCTGCCACGTCGTCCACCGGGGTATTAGACACAGTGAAGAGAACACACTGGTGAGTGACACGAGTGATGGGCGCGGTGGGCGCTGGTTCCATGTAGATGGCCTGCAACAGTATCCCTCAGTTAGTTTAGTTTGAATTATCGTCGCACTAGAGCTGCACGAGGGCTATTGGCGATGGGCGTCTTAACTTAGATTCACAGTCACCTGAGTAGGCACCCAACGCCTACTCAGGTTACCAACCGTTAATGGTGGCATCGTACGCAACATCGGGACTTTGGAGCATATTTAACGTGTACTCCCTCTGCACGGGGTATTATTCGTCGGACATTTTATGGCTGCATGGGCCGTTTATAGGTCGGCAGTTATTTTAGTGATGCCCGGACCTGGGACCTTCCGCATGCAAGGCGAACGCCTTAACCGACTGGCCCCTAGCCCTATCCCTCAGCCAGAAAAGACGTGACGCACATAAGTGAAGAGTACAGGGGGGAAAACCCTTCATCGACAGGGAACCTGTCCGTATTGAGGTCTGTTTATTGATCGTAAACCGGTTTCTCTCTTGGTTCTTCCGCGGTTCAAGCGTCGCACTATTGTATGGCGTGAATCTCGATCGTAGAGATAGTAAACCCGAGCGCTGCGTGATAAGAACCAAGGCAAAATTGGTTTCTTCACATCAGCCTAGGCGTTAGGCGATGACTCGCTATCTTTGCCAAGCAGACCTGATGCAGACAGATTCGCAGGCGGTGAAAGGGTTCTTCCCCTGCACTCTTCAAGTGTAAATTTGCATAGGCCCGATCACCGAATAGGCCTTGGAAGCCCGGGGCTTCCACTTTAAAATTTCGAGGGGCTCCGCTCAAATCAATTTGTTTTTTGCATAACCATGCTTGGCGATCACTTATTTATTTACCATATTGGATTTACAATAAAACAATGAACATAACAATTTGTCATGACAACAAAAATTCCTTTGATTCGGTTAATGTATGGTAAATGTAACCTTTAATTTGATAAAATTTGTTTGCTATTATATGTTATGTACGTCCACGTCCTCCCATTAGTGAGGTGTGTATTCAGGGCCGTAACTTCAACTTTTTATTGGGGGGGGGGGGGGGGGGGGAGATGACGTTTTGGCCCCTCTTAAATAAGTTTTGAAGCCTCATCAATTATTTATATTTTAATTAGTATAGTAGTCTAATTATTAATCTCTAATTACATTAATTAATAATTGGGAAACAATTAAATTACTTATTAAGTAATTATTAATTTGTAATTAAATTAATTACCTTAAATTTATTTAAACTTAATTTAAAACTAAATTTTTAAAAGTAAACATTACTTGAGTTTTTAAAATAATTTAAAACTTACGTATCATTAGAATTATAACACCTCAACAAATTGAATATTTGCCTACTAATGATCACTTTCGCCACTGAGGAATTAATTTTGTTTCATCCAAAATGTTGAGTTTAAGTTCAATGTTGCCTACTTGTTTTATCCAAAGAATTATGATTAATAAAAAAAAACAAGGGCAAATTAATTATATTATAATTAATTAACTAAAAAGGCTAATTAATTATATTATAATTAATTAACTAAAAAGGCTAATTAATTAGCTCTGAAAGGACAAATTATTACTAACGATGAAAATAAATATTAAAAATAGATTTATGCCTTAATTAGAAATCAAATAATTTCATTATAAGGATTTTAATTCATTATAAGGATTTAAACCCGAGCGCTGCGTGATAAGAACCAAGGCAAAATTGGTTTCTTCACATCAGCCTAGGCGTTAGGCGATGACTCGCTATCTTTGCCAAGCAGACCTGATGCAGACAGATTCGCAGGCGGTGAAAGGGTTCTTCCCCTGCACTCTTCAAGTGTAAATTTGCATAGGCCCGATCACCGAATAGGCCTTGGAAGCCCGGGGCTTCCACTTTAAAATTTCGAGGGGCTCCGCTCAAATCAATTTATTTTTTTGCATAACCATGCTTGGCTATCACTTATTTATTTACCATATTGGATTTACAATAAAACAATGGACATAACAATTTGTCATGACAACAAAAATTCCTTTGCCTCGGTTAATGTATGGTAAATGTAACCTTTAATTTGATAAAATTTGTTTGCTAAATTTCGAGGGGCTCCGCCCAAATCAATTTGTTTTTTGCATAACCATGCTTGGCGATCACTTATTTATTTACCATATTGGATTTACAATAAAACAATGAACATAACAATTTGTCATGACAACAAAAATTCCTTTGATTCTACGATATTAACTTTAGTAACTACTATAACGAACCCTTAATCCCCTTACTTTTAATTTAAGTTAATAATTTATTATTAGCAAACAAATGTTTGCGTGTCTTTTGGAAATCTAACACTATTTATTTAAATAGATGTTAATTAAAATATAAGCCTAATTAGTCACTAAAATTAACATTACAAAATGATAATTATAAACAAACGGATAGAATAATTAATAATATAAGATATGACAAATCATCACTTGCATCTTATGTCTTAAAGACTTTCGTAATGGAAGGCACGAAATTCTGTTTTGCAAAATTAAGTTATTTTGATTATTTAATTTAAATAACCAACATTTATTTTTGAATCAAAATATCACGTATTTGACACAAAAAAAGAAATGAAATTTCAAGTATAGGGACTTTCAGCATCAATTGCAAGAAAGAATTACTGTAGAGTGTAGAGTAGAGTGTGTTCATTTTCTTAAAGACCCAACGCACTGTGTCTTCAAGCGGATTAGCTTCTGCTACACGTGGGATGGATTGGAATGTCGTCAATAGCGCTCGAGATCGGTAGATCAGAGGTTGAGGGTTCCATGCCCGGCCTTGGTCCATCCCTCCCAAGGGTATCTTAGGTTATAAATTTATAAATTCCGCTTCCCCAGATGTTTATATGGTTGAAAAAAAAGCTTTGCTCTTCTGAACGGGTACTTCTACGATGCCCCCGTTCGAGAGGGGTTGGAGTTTTACTAACCCACCTTCCTTCTAACCTGACTGGCGATTGTATTTGAAAACGAATTTTCTGTTTGTTTCTTTGAACAACTTGTTCCTTATTTCAAAATGTGCAAATTTTTACACTTAAAAGTGTCAGTAGGTGGGTTTAGGGATGAGGGTTTTTGGCAACCTCCTCCCGCTACTGCATTTAGTATATTCTTTTATTTTTATTATAATCAAATGCAATAGAAAAAAAATTAATTCAAGCGGATTTAAAAAAAAACCATCGTTTGCTTTGCTTCACTTTTCCGCACACGGTGCAATAGATACTACATAAAAAAACTTATTGAGGAAAAAGTACGTTAAACAAAATATATTAATTTCAAGAACA